>JAEIFT010000559.1:0-168119 GCA_018904225.1 Lordiphosa mommai
ATGCTGGCGACATTGAATTTATAAGCGTAGGCCTTAGATAAGGCATAACAAAGTAGGAATAATCCTCGATGAGACTGAAATGGGAAGATACTGAAAACAAATAAAAGATATTAAGCATTTTCTATAGGATTGAAAGGATTTGGAAGTTCTTTGTTCAGAATCTGCACTAATCCTAATGGAATCGTAAACACTATTCTAAACTCTTTGGTAGTTTCAAAATTAGTTTTGTTAATCAGCGATGGGTACGTAGTAGCTGTAAATTCTAAAGATTTGAACTTTGGTTGGAAAAACTAGGCCACACAAACCTCTTGTCCAACCCACCTTAAGCTAAATGCTTCTCTCTGCTGGTTTCGACACCCTTGCACTCTTTTCCCATTTCCCTGGCACTCGCTTCATTAGACGACCTGTTTCACGTTGTTTTTGTTTTCTAAACAATGAACATATTATGTTCGTATGTATGCAACAATAGCTGCAAGGACTAAGACGGAAAGGAGTTTCGGCAGCCGAAAACAAGGTGTTTCCGACAATTTTAGCACCAAAGGCCTTGGCAACGTCATCGTTTGTCGGCCGTTTAGCGAACAATCGTTGCATGCCAGGGCCAGATGGGAAGCACCTACAAACACATACATATTTACGCCCAAGTGGCCCCTATTTCTCTCCCTCTCCCCCTTTGGATGATTAGAGAACTTGCAGTTCCATTTGAAATTTTCCTTTTGTCTAGACCTCGTTTTTAATTGTGTTTCCGGTAATTTTCACTCTTTTAAAAAATTTAGTTTGCCATAAATGCCAGTCCTGGCCTATTGACATTTTTCACTTCATCATCCCACAAAATTGGCATTGTCTTGTGCCAAACCAAAAACCAAATTACATTAATAACTCGAGCTGGTCTCAATCAAAGCATCTACCCCCCGTTGCATTTGTGCTTTTGAGGCAGAATTTATCAACAAAATATATGGGGAAAAATGTTGAGAAAAACCAACAAAATCAACAAAAAAAAAAAAAGAAGAGAAAAGCTAAAGTTGAACATTTTGCACATCGCCCTCTTCATATTGTTGTGATTGTTCATTGAGGCGTTTGAGGGAAACCAGAGACCAGGGACCCAGACGAGACGCCTTTCATAGTTTAGCCATCACAACATGCATGAAATGTCTATTCTAATCCGGAAATTAAATTCCATTTCCAAATTTTCCAAAGTGTGTGTGTATGTATGTGTGTATGTGGGCAACTAAAGCTGGGTATATATGCTTAATTTATGGTAAGCAACAACAGTAAAAGCCAGTCAGTTGACTGGTCAAATCTGAGCCATGCCTTAACCCATTAATGTGAAGTCATAGTTACATTGTACCCGTTACTTAGGGATAGAAATAAATGATAGCCTTTAAATATATCAATTAACAGAGCATAAACATTAATGTTAAATTATTAACATCAACGCATACAGATCACAAATATGTCTTAAGAAGCATTTCATATATCTTTATATAATTATTATCCCGATCATTATGGAAATTCCACAGATTATAGATTTTGGACCTATTCATGTGAGTGTAAAAGAAGAGCTTGATATCTGTAAAAAAAAAAAAAAGTAGTTATCTAAAAATTTTTATTGGGGTTATTTAAAACAAACTTGATCTGTCAATTTGAACCAAGACAGTCTGAAGTCCAGTAGCGAACCACGTAGAACCGGTCGCTCCGGGATATTTGGGTCCCTCGACCGAACCTTCTAATTTTATAGGCCTTACCCGAAACAGACCACTTCTGTTTGGAAAAAGGTTAGGTTCAAAAAATTAATTTAGTGAATTTCTTAAGATTTTATATAAGTTTCTTTAAAAGTCTGCGGACAAGGACATCTGTAGAACTCTAAAACAGAACTGTACAGAAAAAATGTATTTTCTGTGTAATGTTTAAAATCCTTGTTGAATTTTCGTTTAATACACTGGTCGACCAAATTTAATAAAGTGTCTGCCCATTTCAATTTGATATCTACTTCGGAATTATTTTTTGACGCCGAATTCAAAACCTTTGCAAAATGCTTCAATGTTTCCACAAATATTACATTTTAGTGGGTGTGTGTATATTATATTCGTATTACAACACACAAAATTATTAGTACAGGGTATTTTGCAGTAGGGGTACTCCAATGCAGCGCATTTGATTGTTTTTACTTAATAATATTACATAAAATTTGCTAAAGTTCTAACACTGCTCGACAAAATAGAAGATGATTTTTCCCCATAGGTCCATTTCAACCAATCATTGGTCCAAACCAACATTTTCTAAATTATTTTGGGCCACTAAACACGAAAATCGCCTTGAAAATAATTCTATCGGCTATTAATCGAGATTTTATCGATATCTGATTTTTTCGACTTTTTCAAAAGAAGCCTCCACTTAAATTCTCATAACTTATTTGTTTTTGCTCCGATTTAAAAGTTCTAGAAAAAATTACATAGAAAAAACTTTGTCAATCGCACACAGACAACTATGTGCTAGGTTCGTTGGTTTTAGTTCTATAAGCTCAAATGAATCAAAATAAAACATATATTTTAAAATGAAAATAAAAATTTATCGGACTTAAAAAGCTTGTAAATGCATTTAGATAAACAAAAGTGAATTGATTTTTAATGTAACAGTAACTAAGATTTAATTTTCTTTTAAAAAGCCCTGAAACACAGAAATCGGACATAAAAGGCCTATTTTATAGAAGTTTAACGGAAATAAAACGAAATTGTAAATTTTAGTTGTGGCTGTTTATTGACACTTTTATAAATAAAATAAAAATAAACACTTTTAGGGCCGTTTTCTCATCTTTTAAATAGCACTTTATGTCACATAAACTTACAACTAACAATGTGAAATGCATGTTAATCTGACACATAGCAGCTATTTAAAAGATGAGAAATCGGCCCAAAGTACTTAAAAACGAGAAGGCAAAGCTAACTTTTTAATACACTTGAAAAACAATAGATATCAGATATTTACATTTTTAAATTATTAATAAAAATTTTATACCATAAAAAAAAACTTTTCTTAGTAAAACAAATTTTCCCTACATGGCAGCTATATGCAATAGTCATCCGATTCTGATAAATTTTTTCAAAATTATGTGAAAGCCTTTAAAACTAATATATACCAAGATTGGGGACGATACGATAGAAAACAAAAAAGTTTTTCTCACTAGAAGTAGTTTTTTGACCGACCGTTTATATGGCAGCTATATGCTATAGTCATCCGATTTTGATAAATTTTTTCAGAACAACGTGAAAGCATATAAAACTAATATATACCATGATTAGTGAAGCTACGATGGGAAACTAAAAAGTTTTTCTCACTAAGACTAGTTTTTTGACCGATCGTTCCTATGGCAGCTATATGATATAGTCATCCGATCCGGCTGGTTCCGTACACTTGAAAAGTGTATATTAATTTTGCCCAGAAGTTTGTAACGCACAGAAATATTCATTTCCGACCCCATAAACTATATATATTCTTGATCAGGACGACGAGCTAAGTTTATTTCCACTTGTCCGTCCGTCCGTCTGTCTGTCCTTTTGTCTGTTTCTACGCGAACTAGTCTCTTAGTTTTAAAGCTAGCGAGCTGAAATTTTGCACAGAGTCTTCTTTTTACTGCACGCAACTAATATGTCGGAACCGGCCGGATCGGATGACTATATCATATAGCTGCCATAGGAACGATCGGTCTAAGAACTAGTTCTAGTTAGAAAAACTTTTTTATTTTCCATCGTAGAGTCACTAATCTTGGTATATGTTAGTTTTATATGCTTTCACATAATTCTGGAAAAATGTATCAAAATCGGATCACTATAGCATATAGCTGCCATAGGAAGGATCGGTCGAAAATAAGTCTTTGTGAGAAAAACTTTTTTGATTTCCTTCGTAGCGTCTCCAATCGTAGTATATATTTGTTTTATATGTTTCCACACAATTCTGAAAAATTTATAAAAATCGGATGACTATAGCATATAGCTGCCATATAAACGGTCGGTCAAAAAACTACTTCTAGGGAGAAAAACTTTTTGTTTTTTATCGTAGCGTCCCCAATCTTGGTATATATTAGTTTTATATGCTTTCACATAATTTTGAAAAAAGTTATCAAAATCGGATGACTATAGCATATAGTTGCCATAGGACCGATCGGTCGGAAAATGTGTTTTACTAAGAAAAGATTTTTTTATGGTGTCAAATTTTTATTATCAATTATTTAAAAATTTTAAATATCTGATATCTATATCCTATATATACTTTTCCAGTTAAATCAGTTGGAGTAAAGTTTTTCAAGTGTATCAAAACTTCGGCACAGTCGAAGTTAGCTTTGCCTTCTCGTTTCATATAATTTTGATGGTAAATAAAATGAAATTAATCGTACTAATATCAAAGAGACAAGAATTGTTTCTTATCGAAAACGTAGACAATAAATAATAGTCCCTAAGACGTTTGCCCGCACGCGTGTGCGGTGGCTCACTGCATTGAAACGTCATTCCATTCGTCCCCAGACCAAGGTACGATTGGTTAACAAATGTTTAAATTCTTGTTTCCAAAACGGCTATTCCAATGACATAAACGTTAAAATATGAGCGGTATATATAACTATACGCCAAAATGTTATATTAATTTCTATAAAAGTCCCATATCAATTTTTTTTCTGTGCAAAATACATGAAACAAAGGTCAAAAAATGCATCTTATTAGTTTTTTTATATAAAAAATGTAATATGGAGTCCCAATTTTTTTCGTAAAATACATGAACCAAAGGCAAAATTCAAACCTTTCAGGCCCTTCCAGAAATAAAATTGGATTCATTCATAAGCCAGAAAAAACCCTTAAAATTGTTGACTAGTGTAATTGTGGTTGATTCAAAGTTTGGTTTGCTTGCTCAAGTAGATGCTTGGATTTTTCATAGTGATTACCTTATACCTAGATAATTGCATAAAGTGGGTAAAGTCGTATACGCTTCACATTGACAGGGTTAAATCATTTACCCATATTTTATACAATTAAAAATGTTTCTCTGGCCTTAAGCAAAGTGCTTGCATAAAGCTTTTTCAAATCGCTCACACAATACTCACACACACACACACACACACACACACACGCTGAGGTATTCATTAAGGACAAAATGCAGAAAATGAATGGAAAGCGCCAGGTGAGGGCAATCACAGATGAGTATCAAATTCAGCTTGTTAGGCGCTTTTTATAACGTATTTCGTATTTCGTATTTACTTGTCAATTTGCCATTCCCCAAGCGGGGGGAATGCGCATAAAAAGTGTCAACTAATCAAAAGGTAGAAATCCGACAAACAATCAAAATATAAAACTGCCAGCCATTTGTAGCACAAAATGTAGGAAGTGGGGGAAAATGCATTCGAGGCCTAATGCGACAAAGCCATTTACTTCATTTGTTTCTTGTGGAGCAATAAAATGTTTATCATTTTTTATTTGTTTGTTTGTTTTTTTTTTTTTTTTTTTCCAAGCGTTTTAAAACACGCGAAAATGGCGAATGTTTATGGGCTTGTTATTTGAGCATAAAAGCATTTTCCCCCGCCTCCCCTGCTGCTCATCCCACCCACATGTGTGAAAAGAGACGTGACACTTTTTATATGACGAAAAATTATCATTTGGAACGAGGAACAATGAAATTGTCAAAAATGTAAAACGAGACACGCATCAAAGTTGGTTGGTTGGCTGGGTTTGGGTTGGCAGCGCAATTGTTTTGCCCCGCAAATAAATTCATGTAAGCAATTTCCAAATGAACCCGCGCGTAATATGGATGGGTGGGTGGGTAAAAAGATAAATAGAGCGCCACTCGAGATGCTCATTCAGAGCTAATAAAAATTACCAAGCAATTGGCTGAAAGAAAAGTTCGAAAGTGTCGACACTTGTGTCCTAGTAGTAACCCTTGAGCCAAGTGCCAGGACACGTTCGCATAGGAGGATCCACCACTCCATAATAAAACCAATGTTGCAGTGGTATAGGGTGAAAGCGTGACGCAAATTGCTAACAAGTAATGCCAAATGAAAATCCAAATGAAAACCAAAGCGAAAGCGATTCAACTAGAGATGCGAATCACTTACAACACTTTCGCACGTCTGCACGTGATTACAAAAAATTATTTTTTTAAATTTGAGTTTAACAGTCTTTTGAAAACACAACTCTTATAGAGCAGCAATTAGTCATAGTGGTCGAAATAAACGTTGGCTTGGGAAACGCAGTAAGAGCCAAGGGTGCCACATCTCTCTAAAATATTCTTTCACACAACTTTAAACAACTTTTTAAAAGTAAGCACTCATTTCTGTTGTATTACTATTTCGTACTTCCAAAACTTTCCGACCTTGGGAGATTATCCAAATTCGGACTATTTTTTCATTTTGAGCACGATAGACTAATCTTGAGCTTATATTTTTTCGCCCATTTATGTTACTCGTCATAAAAAATTTATTAAATACATATAGATTAGTATGATGTATATTCAGTAAAAATATGGAGTTCTAAAAGACAGCACAAATTTATTTACCCAATAATTTCCCATTCTGAGAAAATTCGTTTATAAAATTATTCTTAAAAAATCACCGACTCTCTTTAACACTGAGCTTAGGCACAACATATTACTTTGGTACGTTGGTGGAATTGTCAAAGACGCCTGTTAAAGAACCAGATTCGAATCCCTGGGACCTAAAACGTTCTTAACTTAAGCCCACCGTTATCGGTATAAGAAAAAACGGGCTTAACCTACTACTTGCGGGAAAGCCACGATTTTATTTTAACAAAGTTCGATGTCGCAGCCGTCCTGTGACTGGACGGGCGTTAATCCGTATTTTTTTCGGAAGGTCATTTTTTATAAAAACATATTTTTCTTTCTCTGCCTACTTTCTTGGCGAACTGATGATGAATGCCCAAAATTAAATAAAAGTAAACAGGGATACAAACCGCTCGGGAATTGAGACTGGTTCGGTTCAATGGTTCATGGAGATTTTAAACCTTTGGTTCGGTTCATAACATGGTTTTTGGAGCAAGCTGAACCACGGTTTTACTTCGATTTAGTGGTTCACTCTCAGGCTGGGTTCACACTGTTCGACGCATGAGACTTGACAATCTAGTAGGACCTTATGTTGTCTTGCTTTCATTGTGAATAGCTTGCCATTTGACATTCAAAACAATACAACATGAAGGCTTACTAGATTATCATGTCTAATTGCGTCGAACAGTGTGAACTCAGCCTAAACTTTCTCATAAAAATGTTGACTTTTATCTATTATTTTCGAAATTAATGTCGTAAAAACATTTGAAAAATAGACAATGTCGGATATACAGACGCCATCCATAAGTTTTAGTATTATCTTTAAGAGTATGAATGCAGTAGATATCGTAAGCACCTCGAGAAACCGCATATCTATTGGAAACACGGAAGCAAAATATCGGATATCAAATTAAAATAAATTCCTCAACCGAGAAGAACACGAACAATATTTTTACAAACGCTTCGAAAGTAAATGCCTTGCTTAATTAAAATTCAGGTGAAGAAACGCTGCCTGCTGAAGAATATTCCAAATAATATGCTTACTGCGGTTCTCACCAACAGAAGCTCATATTTCAGGCCTCCTACATTGTGACAGGCAGGTTAGCAACCTCAATGGAAGCATAAATTCCTTCGAAAGTTAAAAAAAACTCTTTTTAAGGAAAGGGAAGAGCTAAAGCGATTCAAGGCTTTTCATGCTGTTGATTTTCCAAATACAGTTTTCTAAATTAAGAAATATCTTTGTCTTAAGGTAGGCACTTTAAGTCATAGAACTTGTCGATGATATGAACCGAACCGTTTTCTTTTGCGGCTTTCGGTTCGGTTCAGCATTTTTCAACAGTATCGGGTTCGGTTCGCGGTTCGGCTTACGAGCACGAGTTAGCGGTTCGGTACGGTTTGCATCCCTAAAAATAAATAACTAGAAACTTAACCAATTATTTTTCAAATTAAAATTTATATCGTTACTATAAAGCAAAATCAATTCAAATCTTAGATCAGTTCTGACTCCAGCTCTGGCAGGTACCAAATCATATGTTTTGGTAAAAGGATCTATGTCTATATCGCTCTATGTTTCCGGGTTGGTACCTTTGGAACCTACTACTGGAACGTACATAAATATAAGGAACGATGTTCGGAATCTATTCGGAAATTTCCGTCCCAAAAATATTGGATCTCAAATACCGATTCACAAAAAACTTAACATCAGATACAGATCTGATTTGATTTCGAGTTTTAGGCGGTTGATTTTGGTATACAGTTTCGGTTCGGTGGTTTTGGTATTTCGGATAATAAAAGGAACAGCCAAAAATCAAAACCACTGAACATATGGTACAGTTATTCTGCTGTCAGTTAAACACTTTCATGAACCGAATCAAACCAAACCAATATTTCATTCAAGGACTTTTGGTTCGGTTCTGTAATTTTAAAAGATCACCGATTCAAATCACAGTTCGTTCGTTTCCTAGACCCGAAACAGGATCCATTTGATTCGGTTTGGTTTGATTCGTATTCCTGTTTAATTACACAAGGCAACAAAATGACGCTTTTTTAGTTTATAGAAGGAATGTTGGTAATTCTAGATGATTTAATTTTGTACTAAACACGAAGCTGTTTGGGAAAATGATCCATTTCACTATGATTTTTGGTAATTTGACCCTTAAGTTGGCCTTTCTGGCATTTTTTAGATCATT
Source organism: Lordiphosa mommai (assembly GCA_018904225.1). Taxonomy (NCBI): domain Eukaryota; kingdom Metazoa; phylum Arthropoda; class Insecta; order Diptera; family Drosophilidae; genus Lordiphosa; species Lordiphosa mommai. Next base: position 8,724 of record JAEIFT010000559.1, read on the forward strand.
TTGAGGGCAACCAAAACTTTGTTTTGACTCTCCTTGACATTTTCGTACAGTACCATTCGTTAGCTTTAAAATAAATTATCCCTGATAATTCTGCGATTTTTTTTAACGAAGATACACCATTTTGAATACATATTCCAGTTCCTAAAAAACTGCGCTTTCACATCTTTTGTCTATGAAATATATTGTAATCGTCTCTCTTTGGGCACCTTTAGTAAACTGCTATCATGTTGATGTCCCACCTTCCTTGGTACCTTTTCTTCATTTCTTTGATATTCTGGTGACCAAAAACCACTCAAAAATAATGAGAGGCATTTGAATTAATATTGAACTATTGACATAATCAAAAACTTGCTTATAACATTAACCAAATTGACCACGCGAATCGTCTTTAATTTTTTCTATTTATTGCACAACAAGCCCCGCTGATCGATTTTGTCGTAATCAATGTCGATTTGTGTCTTCAAATTGCAAACATTATTTCCTTTTTAAGTGGCACATCCTTTGCCCATCTCTAGCTGGAACTTAATAAAAAATATAACTAAAGGAAGCAGCAGCAAAGCGGTGGGTGAAGATTTCGTGAGGTTAGCTCCATTGACCGGAAATGTAAAATGCACTTAGCACACAGCTCTATTCGCTCTTTTCACTCTTTTTACTTACTTTTTTTTTTTTTTTTTTATTTGTTGGTTGGCCCTGGCTAAACTCTGCTAAGCGGAGAGTCGAAAATATCGCTATCAATAAATTCGCACGTAGCGGGAATGAGAGAAGGGGCAAAGGGTGGCATCGGGGCAGCCGAGTGTTAAAGGCCATGGATAATTGCAAAAGCCAACTGCAGTTCTTTTCATTTCATTCTTCGCCTGGCACTTGCAATTTGAGCTTTGAAACAAACACGCGCCAAGCAACTAAAAATGGTGAAAAGGCGAGACTCATATGGGGAGCGGGAATGCAGGAGGATGGGGGGGAGGGGGTGCTGCTGTGGTGACTGCTTTTAACGAAAATTGCTTCATTAGAACTGTGGCGGCGTCGGCGTCGGCGGCAGCGAATGCCTGCCTGATTGAGTTGCACTTTGGCACATTGTAAGGATGCGCAATTCGGTTTAATTTTAGCTGAGAGGTGAAACCAATAAAATACTCTGTAAAAAGGTGGCGAACAAGCGTTAATTGGAACGGTAGCTGGGACTGTAGCTAAGAAAGCGGGATATGGAAATTGGTCAAGCATGACTCAAATATACATTGGGACTAGGTATTCTCTACGGTCACGGTCGCCATGCTTTCTCTCTCTTTCTCTTACAGGGACTGCGGCGACGGCATACACGATTATATATAACTCAACTAACTTCGATCTGATCGTTATTAAGCTCGCTGAATCGATAAGTAATGCTGATTAATGTATATATTGAAAATATGAACAATCTGACAACGAAATTAAGGGGGATATATTTTTTCTTAAATTGCGGGAAGGGTAGGCGCCGTGACTAAAATTCTAAATAAATCAAAAACAAACGGACAGACATGGCTATATCGGCTAAGCTGATCAAGGATATATTTAACAACCCATCCCTAATCTTTCCACTGATATAAAGGTATCCTTCCTTCCGTCTTCCTTCTTCCTTCTTTCTTGTTTCCTTCTTCCTTCTTACTTGTACCTTTATTTTTTTTCCTTTTTTTTCTTCACTGCCTTCCTACTTCCTTTTTCCTTTTTTTCCTTTTTCCTTTTTTCCTTTTTCCTTCTTCCTTCTTTTTCCTTTCCTTTCTTCCTTTTTTCCTTTCCTTCCTTTCCTTCTTCCTTCTTCCTTCTTCCTTCCTCCTTCCTTCCTTCCTTCCTTCTTCCTCCTTCCTTTCTTCCTTCTTCCTCCTTCCTACTTCCTCCTTCCTCCTTCTCTTCTTCCTTACTTCCTCCTTCTTTCCTTACTTCCTTCTTCCTTCCTTCCTTCCTCCTTCTTCCTTACTTCCTTACTTCTTCCTTTTCCTTCCACTTCCTTACTTCTTTATTTCCTCTCTTCCTTACATCCTTGCATCCTTACTTCCTTACTTAAATACTTCCTTATTTCCATACTTACTTACTTCCTTACTTCCTTACTTCCTTCTTTAAATTCCTTTCTTCTTCTTCCTTACTTCATTACTTCCTTACTTAATTCTTCCTTACTTCCTTACTTCTTACTTAATTACTTCCTTATTTCTTTACTTACTTACTTCTTACTTCCTTACTTACTTCCTTACTTCCTTACTTTATTACTTTTACTTCTTTCTTCTTACTTCTTACTTTTACTTCCTTACTTCCTTACTTCCTTCTTCCTTACTTCCTTTCTTACCTTACTTCCTTTAATTACTTGCTTACTTCCTTACTTCTTACTTAAAACATCCTTACCTTATTACTTATTTACTTCTTCTTTACTTCCTTACTTCCTTACTTACTTCTATTACTTTACTTCCTTCTTCTTACTTCCTTACTTCCTTTTACTTCCTTACTTCTTACTTCCTTACTTCCTTACTTCCTTTACATTCCTTACTTACTTATTTCCTTATTTCTTTACTTTCTTCCTTACTTCCTTACTTAATTACTTCCTTACTTAATTACTTCATTCCTTTCTTAATTCCTTACTTCCTTACTTAATTATTCTTCCTTCTTCCTTACTTCTTCCTTTACTTCTTACTTACTTCCTTTCTTAATTCTTCCTTCTTAATTACTCCTTACTCTTACTTAATTATTATTCCATACTTTCTTATTCCTTACTTCCTTACTTCCTTTCTTCATTACTTCTTACTTAATTACTTTACTTTCTTACTTCTTTACTTCTTTCTTAATTACTTCCTTCTTTCCTTACACTTCTTACTTCTTACTTTCTCCTTCTTAAAACCGACGTAATTAATTACTTCTTACTTACTTCCTTTCTTAATTACTTCTTTACTTTTCTTTTATTCCTTACTTCCTTACTAATTACCCTTACTTTTACTTCCTCACTTCACTTACTTACTTCCTTACGTCCCTACTTTTCTTCCTTATTTAATTTCTTCCTTACTTTCTTACATCCTTACCAAATTACTTCTTACTTTAATTACTTACTTTCTTACGTCCTTACTTCCTTACTTAATTACTTCCTTACTTCCTTACTTTCTTAAGTCCTTCTACCTAACTTCTCTATTTCCCTACTCAAGACTCATCGCACTCTCTTCTAACAAAGAAAAAAGAAAAGAATAATTAATTTTTCAAATAGACCAAAAGTGGATCTGTCGGTCAAGAAGATCTTGGCGACACTTTCTCTCACAATTTGTTGGTGAATCATTATTTTGGCCTGCTTAACTTTTATTCTAACGATTCGTAGTTTTCCGTTCATGTTAAGTTTTTCAATTCAATTAAATGCGTTCCACATTTTGGGCTCAATTGTTGTTTACACACACACACACACACATACACATATAGAGCACTCGCGTTTCTCGTTGCATTTTTATAGCATACACTTGTGGGCTGGTCGACTGAGCAACTAAGTAGCCAAAAGGCTGGACTGGTTCTGATTCTGATTCTGTAAATGTTGTTGTTGCCGTTGTTTGGTTTTCTGGTTTGGTTCGTTGCGAAAACTTTGTTAACTGACTGAAGAGCGACAACCAAACCCCCAAGCCACCCCCCTCCCCCCCAATTCAGTTGACAATATTTGCAATGCATTTGTTGCTGCTGCTGCTTTTTTTCTCCCGGAGTTGGGGCAATTGAATTTAAGTGGCTGCAACAGCAACAAAGTCAATGACATGGCTCGTATTCGCATTTTGGCCACTTTTGTGGTAGCATGCAAACAGAAAATACTCGTATGTTTGTTGTTTTTAATGTTGTTGTCTAGTTATGAGGCCAACTGAGGCTGGGAAATAAGAATTTTTGTGAAGCATCATCAATTTTCATTGTAACGCGATTAGTCCAGAACTGGAACCGGATACGCTGATGACCATAAACGCCAAAAACTCCCGCGAGCATTTATAAATGATGAGAACGCAGTTCTTCATCCGCTCCACCCCCGCCTTCCACTCCACAGTCAGTCGTTCGTTCGGTCGGTCAGTCAGTCAGTCCTGATCCCTGGCATCTGTTTTATGTTGTCGGCGTATCATTTTTCTATGGCCATGTGTAATTTATGCCCCATTTGTTGTGGTTGCTCTTGTTGCTTTGCTTTCATATTTTTCTATATTCGAGTATATATACATACATATATATATATTGTGTGGCTATTTCTATATAATCTTTTTCGGCTCTATTGTTTGGCTATTTTTGTGTGCTTGTTTTTTTTTGTTTGCTTTGGTGAGCCTGCCCTGCCTGATAGACACATGCTCTTTTGATTTATGAATGCAAACGAGGCACCAGCAAAACCAGCCAAGGCAAAAAACAACAACAACAACATTTCTATTGAAAACGATTTTTTGGTGGTCTCTCACGCATTTACGGCAATTAGCCCTAAAGTCTGCTACCTTAAATTTCATTAAGCTGGTGGAAACAAAAAAAATCAAAACAAAACTAGATAATATTCAATGGAAAATGTTGAATAATCCGCTGGAATACCCACAGTGTTGTGAAGTGTATGTAAAGTTGGACATATTTCTGATCTTTATTATTATCTGTACCAAAGGTACTAAGAGTATACCAAAAGGAAGCATTTCCGACCCTATTATTGATCAGCATTAATAACCGATATAGCCATTATCGCTTATGAAACGTTTTCATCAATTCGTATGTCTCAGCGAATTTTTTTCAAAGTTTCACAACATTTTTTTTTTTTTTCTTTTATTAAAATGGCTCTAACTTTGACATCTGTCATACGATTTATATGAAGTTAGGTGCGATTGAAGGAGGATGAATGTATGTTTTAACTGATGGAAATGTTAAACAGGTGGTTGTATGATTAAAATATAAAGATCGGTTATTTTTGGGAAATACCGTGTATTATTATCGACCGAAATACGAAATATGATTATAAAATAAATATATCTTCATAATTTTAATGGGAGTAATTAAATGGATAAATTTTTATTTGCAATTTTTATCACAAAAAATTTAAATTGTTATATTATAATTTTTAAACCAAAAATTTTTTTAACAATACTTTGAAAAATCTTAAAAAACAAGATTTACCTAAAATTTTTATTTAAAATACCTTAAAATTTTAAATAGATATTTTATTTTTATCCAAAAGTTATAAAGTTACGGTTTTATTATAAAATATTATATAATAAAAATGTTGCATATTTTTTAATTTTTTGAAAATCTTAAAGATATTGTAAATTATAAGACACTAAAATTTGAAGAATATTTTTAACTTGACAAAGATTTTTTAAAAAGTTTTGTGTGAAACCATCGTAATAACTCAAAAACTTATGATGCAGCTCGATTCCTGGGATCTAAAGTAGGAAAAATTCGTTGAATTTGGTCATGTCTGCTTTAAATATTCTTGCAGTTTATTGAAGACGCTACCATGGATAACAAAAAAGTTTTTCTCACTTTAACTAGTTTTTAGACCGATCGTTCCTATGGCAGCTATATGCTATAGTTATCCGATTTTGATAAATTTGTCCAGAACTATGTGGAAGCATATAAAACTAATATATACCACGATTGGTGACGCTATGATGAAAAACAAAATATTTTTTCTCACTAGAACAAGTCTTTTGACCGACCGTCTATATGGCAGCTATATGATATAGTCATCCGATTTTGATAAATTTTTCGGGAAATGTGTGGAATCATATAAAATTATTATATTCTACGATTGGTGACGCTACAATAGAAAACAAAAAAGTTTTTCCCACTAGAACTAGTTTTTGGACTGACCGTTTATATGGCAGCTATATGCTATAGTCATCTGATTTTCATAAATTTTTCCAGAATTGTAAGGAAGCATATAAAACTTATATATACCACGATTGGTGACGCTACGATGGAAAACAAAAAAGTTTTTCTCATTAGAACTAGTTTTTGGACCGATCGTTTCTATGGCAGCTATATGATATAGTCATCCGATCCGGCCGATTCCGACAAATGTGCAGCTTATGTGTATTTAAAGTTTTTTTGCAAAGTTTGGTCGAGATGGCTTTAAAACTGAGGGAGGAGATAGCATAGAAACAGACGAACGGACGGACAGACGGACAGACGGACGAACGGACGTACAGACGGAAATGAACTCAGCTCGTCATGCTGATCAAGAATATATATAGTTTATGGGGTCGGAGATGCTTCCTTCTGTGCGTTACAAACATCATAACAATTTTAATATACCCTCTGCTAGGGTATACAAAGTGTGAATGTGGTTAACACTCACGAGGCTTTGATGTGAAACATGATGATTGAAAAGAGTGAGAAATGTAACGGTTTGTCAGGAGATTGCTTGGAAACGGAATTGGACAACAGTGTTGGACAATTGTGTTGAAAAACAATGATGAAAACAGTGTTGGAAAACAATGTTCAAAAGCAGTGTTAGATGAAGTGTTGCAAAACGATGTTGAAAACAACTTTGAAAACAGTTTTGGGAAATAGTGGTGGAAAACATTGTTGAAAAGCAGTGTTGGAACACAATGCTAAAAGCAGTGTTAGAAAATAATTTTGAAAACAGTGTTGGAATAAAATTTTGGAAACAGTGTTGGAGCACAGGGTTGGTAAATTTTAATCGAAAATAGTGTTGGAAAACAGTTGTTGCCGCCGAAACATAGTTTTAACTCAAACAGAAAATTTTTAGATTTAAACACAACCACCACTTAGCAGCAGACGATCTTTAGCGTTGCCACCCTAGGTAACGATATTTGTCTGAAGCATGTGCCATCTGGATTCTGGAATCGGCAGTCGGGAATTCAACATCGTAAGAAGAACACTTTGTTTTTTAAAGCGCTCCGCTCTGCTCTGTCCGCGTTGCTACGCTACTCTTGTAATCCTAAGTTTATTAATAAAGAAAGTGCTCTTAAAAGGCGTATTTTTTCTGGATATAGCTTCCCGGTCTCAACAACAGTGCTGGAATAAAATTTTGGAAACAGTGTTGGATCACAGTGTTGGTAAATTTTAATCGAAAATAGTGTTGGAAAACAGTGTTGGAAACCACCCCTAAGGTCAAGTGGTCTAGTACATACTACTTTTATGCTACTTACTACAAAGCAGGGATGCAAACCGCTCGAGAGTTGAGAGTTGGTTCGTTTCAATGGTGCATGAAGGTTTTAAACCACCGGTATCGTTCATAACATGGCTTTTAGGGCAAGCTGAACAACGGTATCGGGTCGGTTCAGTGGTACACTCTTAGTCGGGATTTACACCATGAAGCAAACTTCATGAAGTTTTCTTAGTAGGCGTGGAATTTAGAGGAAATCTTTCAGACCTTTTAAACAAATAGTAAAAAATACATTTAAATCTCTCGCCTACTAGGAAAACTTCATGAAGTTTGCTTCATCATGTAAATCCCGTCTTAGCTTTCGAACATTATACTTTCTAATAAGAAAATGCGAACTTTTATCAAAAACATTTGAAGAACATTCAAATATTATTATTTATGTGCAACCCTGTAAAAAGTCGGATTTGCAGAAACCATCCATAAGTTTCAGTATTATCTTAAGGAGTATGAATTCGGTAGATATTGTAAACAAATCGAAAACGCCGAGTATCTATTGGATTCCAATCCAGCAGATAATACACGGAAGTAAAATGTCGGATATCATATTAAAGTGAATACGAGAAGAATACGAACAATATCTGTGCATTGCAGTAGAAAGTAAATACCTTGATTGAGTAAGATTAAGGGCCGTTTTCTCATCTTCATGTTTTTTCAAACTAGGTGCATTTTGAGCAAATCTATGTTGCCTACTTTTATGCGGCGCCTAAAATCGCATCTGGGTCGTAGTAGACATTTCGGAGCGGCCTAAAAGTAGGCAACTAAATTTTTATCCAAAAAGCACCTGGATTTGAAAAACAGGAACATGAGAAAACGGCCCTTAGTTAGAGAAACACTGCCAACTGAAGAATATTCAGAATAATGTGGTTCTCAGACAACTGATTCAACTGTAGACCCGCCATAGGACTCTCTCTCCGACCAATTTAATTACAATTTCTGTACCAACTTCCCGTTGCCAATTTTGGCAACGTTCAAATGGCAAACACTTGTCACATCGTACCGTTCGTATAGCAGGTTGTCAGGTTAATATGTTGGCCGCTTAAACAGGACTAAAATGCATTATACCGGGCAAAGTCAATTAGAGTACCGGCGACTGTTGCTGCGCATTTTCAGAACAGCGGAAAACTTAGCCCCAGGACAGCTAAATGAACCGGGAAAGAGGGAAGGGGATTCGAATACGAATCCGCTGAATTCAATGCATATTTGTTGGCGGAACCGCTCAACACAAATTGTGTTTGGCTTTGGCATTTGGACGCCTGGCCGGGCATTAAAATGTTTTACCTGGCGGCTATGGAACCAATTGAACCAACCCTTTGCTACACACACACACACATGCATACCCCTACTATATATTCAGCATGTGCCCACCACCTACCCTTGATGAGCCTGGGTCTGGGTGGGGACGTTTTGTTTGTCAATTTGCTGGAATTGAAACGTGCCTGGCTTGGCGTCTTGTGATCCCCACAATATTGCCAATCTTTACCCCCCTTCTTTTTGCTCTGGCAGCGGTAAACCCTCATAAGTTTATTTTTAAACGGAATTTCACAAAATCTCAACGACATCCACGTCGATGTGGCTCCCCAGAGTTGAATGTTGAAATATTTAGAGCGCATTATGGGGCTCAAACTACCGTTGAGGCGTACTCAAGGCAAGACAGGGCATTTATCGTAAACTTCTACGGCCGGGCGACGCGTCAAGGATTTGGTAAAAACATTTAGCCAACATGACACTTTACAGATTTCGCCAGCGACTATATCAATATTGGCCTAATGGCGAATGACGAGGAGACGACGACGTTGTCGTCGCTACATAAAATCCAATGACAACTCTGTTAAAGGAGGGAGCTACCCTACACACACATCCACACAATGGCAAATGCTAATCCAATTGAGAGAGAGAAAGAGCGTCTGACCCAGGCCTGGTCAATGCCTGCTGGCTAAGACTGCAATAAACATAAATAGCATATTATTTATTTATGAGCCTTGAATCGAAATCCTCCTTTTGTATTAATTGGCCCAGGCTTTTGCTTTTGCTGTTGCCCAATGTGCCATGACCAAGCTCCAATCTCTTACTAATTGCACTTCTCGCTTCAGGGGCCCAACGATGGCTTCTAACGAGTTCAAAGCGTATAGTTTTTCATTAGCCACGGGGCCTTAAGCCCTTTGATAACCGCCTTTTAAGTCTAATTAACTGCTAATAGACAATAAATCATTATTACTCAAATTTAAGTAGAGTTTGCGGGTGGAAACAATAAAACCGGACACATTCAAATAAATTCATCAACAAACTGTCGAGTTGGACAGTGACAACGACTGGGGGAATGCACTATAATTTACAAGAAATTTAATAAGCGAAACTTAAATAAGGCAGCAGCAACTCAGAAGCATGAAATCCTTTTTAAAGGTTTGTACATTTAAGTGGCCCAAGCAGGGCCAAGCCGAAGCGTGTTACACTCGAACCTTAGGCAAATTTGCAGCCCACCTCCCGCCCAACCGACCGAAGGGTGCAGCCTATAGAGAAAATATCATACAGGACAGAATGGAGTATTTCCCACCCCCAGATACTCCATGAAACGGAATTATATCCACTTCGCGTCACAATGTGGTATGCAGTTTCATTACGCTGCATGGTCGGGCCTTAAGTCTCGGAAACGGTCACACTGTAACGGTTACTGGAGACCTTTACTTAAGTATATTTAATAAAGTTGATTGAGATTTAACATGAATATACAAAAAATGTATTTATTTCACTAAAAAAAAAGGTATTTAAGTTTCTTAATGTAGCAATATTCATCAGCCACCCTGTTTATTAAGGCAAACTATGGGCCAATTACTTCAAAAAAGAGGTTTTTATAACAGAAAGACATTTTTTTACCTGATTACTCTGTAGATTATATTGTAAACACCAAAGAAGACCCAAAACGGAACATACAATGCATTGTTAGTTTTACAACGTATAAGAAACAAGTCGGTTATATTACCAAGCTAAGGTTAAGGGGCCCATTCAGCAGATAATTTCGATTTACGTTTACTGAATGTCATTGATTAAAGGCTATAAGGGATCCTGTGTCTTTAGTACCTTATATCCAAAAATACACTCACACTTTATAAAGAGTCGGTCACACTGAAAATTTCAATATTAAACCTTACAGCAGAGGTGGGCTGGCACATCAATCGGTAATCGCTCTAAACAATCATGCTTTTTGTTCATTTCATTTTTCAGTAATCTTAATTGTCAAATTTAACAATCGCAATCATCAATCACTACATTCTGAAGGTAAAATCGGCAATCATAAAACACAAATCGCAATTCGAAATTATCTGCAGAAAGGCCCCAATGAAATGAAGTCATCTTAAATACGATGGTAAATGGAACTCAGGGTTCCAATTCAAACAAGAAATAACAAGACTGCAAACCTTTTAAATTCTGTAGATGGTTCGGCGTGAAGATTCGTGTATTTCTGTGTTTTTTAGGACAAAAAATATGTCCCGGTCCGGCACGTTCCGGTTTCTGAAATCGATATCGGATATTTGGGTCTGCGCTAAACCACAAATGAGGAATCCCGAAAAAGAAACCGACTGAAGGCAAGACATATCACTTCTGGTAGGTATCATAATCATTTATCCACCGTTAGTTTGTCGTTCTTAAAGTGCGGCCATAGTTATGCACCAAGCATAAAGCTATAATTAAATCTTAACGGTAAAATTTACATTGCTAGTGTTGTTGTTTGGACTTTCGTTATCTTATTTTTGATTCTCTTTTTATCTGCATTCACCAATTGTAGCTCTCTCCTCTCTGCAGCCATAGTTAGAACAACATAGCAATAGAACAACGGAGCAACGGAACACAGAGAAAAGGATCAACAGAGAAATGGAACAACAGAACAACGGAGAAACGAATCAAGGGAACAACTGAGCAAAGGAGCAATGGAACAACGGATCAACAAAGCAACGGAGAATCGGATCAACGGAACAACGAAGAAACGGATCAACGATCAATCAATCCATTTTAAAGTAAATAAAGAACAGCTGAATGACCTTTGGGACTTAATTCAATGTAAACACCAAAAAAGTCGAAGCTCCAGAAAAAGTAGTACGACCGCAGAGTAAATACCGGTATTAGCTTCGTCAGCAGACTGAAATTAGCCCAGAAATTGACCTCCCTGGTGCTTACCCAGGAAGTTGTTGATTTTTGACCTATCATTGCAGTGGTTGCGCCCTTGAGCGCTTACTTATGGGCCAATTCATTTCCTGGGATATTGTTTTAGCTGCCAAGCTGGTTCAGTTTCTTCTTTGTCTCTAAGGGCCGTTTTCTCATGTTCCTGTTTTTCAAATCCAGGTGCTTTTTGGATAAAATTGAGTTGACTACTTTAAGGCCACTTTTAAATGTCCATTACTAAGTTTATGCACAAATAAAACGTCATGATTTTTGCTCTTCCAAGTATGCTATGTTTTATAATTAAAGTAATGTATATATATTAGTAGCCCTAATACTAATTATTTTTTTCGACCTTAAACTGGTCCGACAATCTTAGTAAATGCACAATGTGGATTATGTATGATGCTGCCATAACTGACTATAAAATAAAGCTTGCATACTTTGAGGGGCAAAAAGCATGAATTCTTAATAGCATAAACTTAGTATATGTTTGTGTATACTACTACTAGGAAGCGATTTAAAATGCGGCCTATAAGTAGGCAACATAGATTTTCTCAAAATGCACCTACTTTTAAAAAACATTGAGATGAGAAAAAGAAAAAGTAAAGAAACAAACTTGGTGGTGATCCTATTGTTGATAAGCGCAGTTTGGATGTTGACGTTCAAGTGTCCCAAGCGACTTCGTTACTTCAGGCAAAATAGCAGCCCACCTCCTGCCCAAACGACCAAGGAGTGCAGCTGTAAACGTGCGAAAATAAATGAAATGCTGATCAAATCTTAGTTTATCGTTAAAGACAATAACTAGATATTTTGAACTCTTTCCATTGTTATAAGGCACCCGAATAGGCGTACTATTCTTCTTCATGGGGTTAAGTTTTGGTCCAACCTTCTTGCAGCAGTCGGATATTAGCTTCAGTCCTCTCTAGTCCACTCTCAGCCGCAAGCCCACACACACAAAAAAGCAACACATCGTTGGAGATTTGCATTTCTATATTTTTATGGTCCTTCGAGCCGGATTACACTATGACTTAAAGTCATTTTTTTAAACAAACTTTTTTTTTTAAAAGAAATATCGGTTCATCGTCGTCCCTCCAAAGCAACTCATAAAACCCGAACTGGTTCTGAGAAGTAATAAGTAATAAGTTTGCAATTTATGCCAAAGTAAAGCCTTTTTATGTAGGGTGATAGTAGGCACCCTTTTGCTAGTGTGTGTAATGCCACTAATAGGATTGTCTGAGTAAAAATCTTTGGACAATGTACGACAAGGCGCATGGGTTCTGGGGTTATACTTTCCTTTTAAATCTATTCCAACACTTTCACTTAGTCTATATACCTAATTAACCCATTTACATTTATGGTAGTGTATCATAATTCATAAATAAAGTGTGACTAATGCCAATGGCGACATTCCCAGCTTTTTTGGGGACGTTCCGCAAAGTGTAACTGCAATCCATTAAGCAATAAAATTCATTTATTATTTATTATGATTACACCCCGTCCATTGTTTCTCGTTCTCTGCATTTTTTTTTCTTCTTGTGGGCCTGGCCCAGGACTTAAGTGGTAATTACAGCGAGCCCTTTGACCACGCCCAATGCTCCGCCCCAACCCTCACATGTGAGTGAAATGGAAATCATAAACATAAAGCGGGCAAATGAGGCAGAGCCAAAGCAAAAGGAGTAGACTCGGTCGGAAACGAGCTAAGCAGATCATAAGCGCAAAGTGCTTTTCCTTAGGGGGGGGACACGAAGGCTAGCTGAGCGTAACAAATGCAATAAATGCGAAAAAAGGACTCTGGCCGGCGCACAAAAGTAGGCAACAAATGGCGACACAAACTCCAAGGCAAAACTTTTTGCTTGAGGCATATAATAATAATTCGTAAATTCGTAAATTGATTGTGTTTAGTGAAGTTTGAATAAATTCAGTCCGAGCAGCGTTAGAGGAGGATAATCCACTAAAATTTACAACAAACGGAAACAGCAACAGGAAAGCAACAATAAAGACGAGCGGCAAAGCAAAATGTAGCAAATAAAAATAAATTTTCTGACTGCGAAAAACTCCAGGACCAAAAGCCAAGCCAAAAGAAGCAAAAACCCATGAACATATGCGCGTTGATGAGTTACGGCGGGACTGGGTGGGGGCCATGAAAGAGGCGGGAGCTTATAAATGAAATAAAAATGGAAAGCAAAGCAAAACTTATGACTGTCAGCAGATAAAGCAGAAGCTACACCAAGTAGTCGGGGTGGGGGGGAGAGATGCTGTGGCATTTCTTTCTTTCTCTTTTTTTTATTCCACAACCAAGGACTATCAAAGTGAAATGCTAAAGCAGCCAAAAATCCACGAAATAATGGCAACACAACATGAAACAACTGTGACAACAACGCATGAGAAGGGGAGGGACAACAACATGCAAGTGATAGCAAAATCCTTGCTGGAAGCCAACGGTGTTGCCATTGCCGTTTGGTGTCATTTGGTATCATCATCAATATGGCTAAAAGGACAATGCGTTAAATGCGCTGCATGCTCGAAAACTGGAAGCTGTTTTCTTCTGCTGTCCCTGTGTGTGTGTCCTCCACATAGGTGACAGCTGGGCAGTGAGTACGCATATTGTTCAGCCTTCTAAGCTCTTACAATTGCTTTCAGTTTGAAGTGACAACAACAAAAAAAAATATACCATTAATTTGTGCTCTCTTCCTAGAGCCTATGACAAAAGTATGAAGTATACATGAACAGAATGAGCCAACAGTTTTTTCCTCTCCATATTAAAATTTTGATTTATGTCTTCCCCGAACAAGGAAGGAAAAGTTAGCTTGGACACCAACCGCTGCATAACTTAGCTTAGGCCTATTTGGTGTGTGTAAAAAGTTGCATACTTTTAAGCTACATGCTTTAATGGAAGCCTGGAATAGAAGATCAGGCAACTTAGCTCATACACAAACCGCTCAAAATATTTGCATACTTTTTGTTGCTGAGGTATATGCTCTTATGAACTCAACACAACTGTTGCATAGCATTCAGCTGTAAGCAGCTATGAGATTTCTTTGCAATTGGTGTCCGATCCAAAATACTGCATACTTTTCAACCGCTTAATTTTATAGTAAACCCCTTGTGAGCATGTTCCACAACCCGAACACAATTTTCGGTTGTCGAATTTTGTTGGGTGATCGAATTTTATTAAGATTACACTAGGCAACATGGTTCAGTTTGCTGGTGATTTTAGATGATTTTCGTGTGCTTAACACGAATCTGTTTGGCAAAATGCTTCACTATAACTGCACTATTAAGGGTTTCTTAAAACTATTGGTACGTATTCTTGTTGGTTTAAAAATTGCCTGGTAAATACTAAGCTCGGATATTTGACATTTTGTTTCCGTGGATGGCTGAGACTCCAATAGTCGTCTGTATAATCTACTGTATTCCTGTTCTCCTAGATAATCCTGAAACTAACATATTCGACTATGACCCGGCGGACTTCGCTTCGTCAGCATCAGTATAGCCGACAAAAAATATATCAATATCGGTTTGATTCTTAAATATTTTTCAATTTATTTTCCTCGCAGTACCCACGCAATGGGCGCGTTCAGCAGAGACACTTGATCACTGATCAGCTTAAGAAAACTACTATTATTATTTAGCATACTTTAGGGAGGCGTTGTTAAATTGACATTTGGAAAAGCTTCAAGAAAATCAAATTTACTCTAAAACCCCGCTCACTGTGAGAAAAATCATCCACTTTCTATATTATCCACATTTTCGGTTGGTATTCCAAAAATTTTCATTTAGATGGGTTCGAAAAAAATTTAATAGAATTTCCCAGCCAGGGAACGGATTTTCTAGCATCGGAAAATAACTATTATTATTATTTTTAATATTATGCTCACAAACCGAGTTTGAAGTCAATCAAATATTCCAACAACAATTTTTACTTTGGAAAATCAATGTCTAATAATTTTTTTCCATAATGTGCTCACAAACCAAGTTTGAAGTCTATGGGATGAAAAAAAGTTATGTCCATATAGAATTTTCCGGGGCATTTCCCCACCCTGGGGGCGTAAATTATTTTGCAAACCAACCTCACAAACCTAGTTTAAAGTAATTGAAGTTTTTCCCATGGGATTTTTTCCACCATTTTCTTTATATTTATGAAAAATTTTTGGTGCAGATAAACTTAAAATTTTTGCACCATCCCAAAAAAAGTTGTTTGAATTTACAATCGCGACCACTTAATTCATTTATATTTGTTTTATAAAACCATCTTGGTGGTGGAATTTTTCAAATCCCCGCCTTAGTGCCCACTTTCAACTTATATTGAAACTTCTGTGAAAGTTTCAGCTTTTGTATCTGTTACCGTTTAGGCTTTGCGTTGATTGCCAGTCAGTGAATCAGTCATTCAGTGAAAATAAACTCTTTTATAGATATAGTGATGTACGTGAATATTAATATGTGAAGTGTTTACAACTTCATTTTGGAACATACTAGCTACAAATCAAAAATATTGCTCGAAAATTGCTATTAAATTGTAACTGATCCGAAACGCTCTATTTTGCTTCAAAAATCATTGGTAGTTTAAAACCTCTGAAACTAACCAGCCCTTAATTCCCGACTGGTTTGCATCTAATTCATTCTTATTTGGCTCGAACAAGATTAGTTTATTATTCTAGATGGTAAATCTATATTAATAAAAAATCGCAGAATTTTTGTTTGGACAATTTATTTGGAAGACTAAGGAATAGTTATTTGGATTAATTACAAGAAAATCAAAACAAACATATGTTGCCCACAATGCATGCTTTAAAATGATCAAAATATTTGCTTTTACCAAACAGTGGCTCAAATTTAAAAAAAACCAAGCCGTGATGAACCAGAGTCGTGTTTAGCACATGAAATTCATCTATAATTACCACCACTATTTCTATAAACTTGACCATGTTGCCTAGTGTTCTTTTTGTGGGCTACAATCCTTTTGCGGCAGTAACAACGCAATGGGCGCGTTCAGCAGAGACACTTCATGATAGCTGATCAGCGTAATAAAACTACACTTATTGTTTAGCATACTTTTCGGGGGTCTTGTTAAATTGACATTTGGAAAAGCTTCATGTAAATATCATATTTAACACAAGAGGAAAAGTAGGCTACGTAAATTACCAAGAAATATATCATTGATCAGGGAGCAAGTTTTTCTGCTGAACACGGCCAATGTTTACCATTCCACTTCAAAGCAAAGTTAAAAAAATATAATTTTCGAAATTATAATGTTTTTTTTTCAAAAATAACTAACATCAATTTTTTTTAGAGATTTCTTAAAACACATTCGCAATCTGGTGCTGAACAAATTTATTGCATACTTTTGAGATAATTGCACTAAATTGCTGAGCATGAAATTTAGCCCAGATCGAAACCTTTGATCATACTCTTAGTGGCTGTCTTTTCTGCACTATGGGTATAATGAAAAATATTGCATACTTTGTAGCTGCTTGTACTTAAGACTTTAAAAATGTATCTTTATCATAAATCAATTTTTTTTAAATATTTTTTGTAACTATTTCTAATCCCAATAATTAAAACACATACCCAAAAGAGTATACAAACTTTGCCCCGCTTTATTTAACTTCAAGCTACTTTTATATCTACGAAAAAATTGAAAATTTGATCGAAATTGTCACAGAAACAAATGGCAAAAGGCAGCTTAATTGGCAAATGCCGTAAAGTTGTAGGTAGGCGAACTGGCCAACTACCCTACACACCAGCCCCCTCGCACCGCATGCAGAGCCTTGCATTTCCCTGCCATTCTCAATTCATTTGCTGTTATTGTTGCTGGCGCTTGGCTTTTTTCATTGCTCCATTATACTTTCTGGTTTTTTTTCTTTTCCTTATTTTTTTTTGTATTCTTTTCTATTTTTTATAAGCATTTTTCAATCGCATTTCGATGCGCATTTTCATTTGGGGTCAAGAAAAATCCATTAGCAGTCAGTGGAAGTTAAATAGAATCCATTAGCTGCTGCTGCCGGGAGTTCCTGCCCCGCCCCGTAGCCCCTTATACGCCATAGATCGTATAG
Organism: Lordiphosa mommai; assembly: GCA_018904225.1. Classification (NCBI taxonomy): domain Eukaryota; kingdom Metazoa; phylum Arthropoda; class Insecta; order Diptera; family Drosophilidae; genus Lordiphosa; species Lordiphosa mommai. The sequence goes on from JAEIFT010000559.1 coordinate 26,052, forward strand.
GTGGTTATGCTGTTGTTGTTGTTGTTGCTCGTGCTCGTGGCAGGGCCAGTCCAGCAAATTGTAATAAAAATTGTACAGCCTTGGATAAAAGTAAAAGGCGTAGCAACCAACAAACAACAGCAACAACAACAACAAAAGTGAAAGAGAACTCTGCAGCAAGCAAAGCAACACTCACGCAATATCCGTAAGGAGTTTTCAGTTTTGGGGTTGGGCAATTAAATTCATCAGATTTGGCTAAGGCCCAACCTCCATTTTGAAAACCGGAAAGTTTATGGCCGGGCTTAAAGGGAGTTCAAGGATTTTGAAGACAGTAAAATTTTATATACAATATTTAGAACTTGCCAAACATTTAAATTGGTTTTCAGAGTAATTTTTTATATTTTGAGGTCAGATAATGCTGGAAACTAAATATTTTTTGATTAATTGGCATTTTAAATTTTTGTAATCTAGAGTAAATACTGAATTTTCTTTCTGGGGCATTAAAGTTATTTTTCTGTCTTTCTTAGTAAATGTTCTTACGCTGTCTTCCGTATGTTTCTCAGTTCTGACCCCCCCATTGATACGCAGTTTGCAAATGTTTTCGCTAAAGAAAATCTATTAAACTCCAGTGACATTTGACCCGCCCCCTCACACACACAGACACAGACACTAATGTGACACAATGCATATTTATGGCTCCCAATGTCCCCCCATATGTGCGGTCTGTCGATATTGACTTGAAGTTGGCGGTGGGTGTATTTGCTAAGCATGGAGTTTTTAGCCCAGCTTCAAACCGCTAAGCAGCCGCAGCTGGGTCTTAAGCTAAGTTCACACAGTCAAATAATTTGCCCAAATTTTGTTGAAAATTAATCTAAATAACTATTACCTTACACTTTGCAGGACTACAAAATTAAGTCTATAGATCCAACCGCATATTATCTAAACAAAAAGTTGCCAAATTTTCATCAAAAATCTATCAATTCTTTACATTTTTCTACTCATATTCCTTACCAATCAAATAGACTCAACATTTTTGTCACTTACATTAGGATGTTCTATATTTGTTACAAGCTTTCGCTTCAACCTTTGTTGTATTTTTAAGACCTCAACAATTGAAGTGATAGAAGCTGGATGCAAAAATTTGCATAGTTATGCTCTATAAAAATGTTCTTTTGCAGGTGTTCTTTTGGGAATAACTAGAATAGACTCAAAGGTTGCAATTTTGGTTTTTGTTTAAAATATGTATTTTTTGTTTATCGCAAATTGGGTTGTGGTGCAGCATTAATTTCGAGGGGAAAAAGAAAACGAAACTGATAATTTTAATAAAAAATCAGGAATTGACATAGACAGGCCAGACGATTCGTGTTGGTTGGTAGTTGACCATGATTATTAGGAGGGAAAGACAATAACTTCACATCCGTATCAATATCAAAAAATACAGAAAACTATGTAAAATCGTTTAGAAACAACTTTGGATTATAAACATTGAGGAAGCCGGCAAATTTGTAGATTTGACGGCTTTCTCGATGTTTATATTCCATCGCCGCTTCGGTAGATGGAAATAGCGCTGTTTTGCTCGTCTCTTCAGAGAAGATTACCGCTCCTGTGCCCTGATCCGTCTTCAAACAGTTGGTATATCGCAGATGTTTTGAGAAGTTTTAGTTTCCGTAGTCTAACTACTGATTCCAGGCTAAAATTTACGTCTAGGACCTCGTTGGTGGATCCCAGAGATTCAGTTATTCCCAGGCATGCGGTTCTTTTTACCTTGTGGAGGTTGCTTAGGTCAGAAATCCACTAGAACAGCACTCCATAGGTAAAAAAGGCCGACCTTGCTTTTCTTGAATACAACCGTTACTCAAACGGAAGTACACTCAGAGAAAAAACGAGCAGATCGTGCTTGATATCAAGCAGATTTCGTGTTAGAAGTTCGGCAAGACAGAATCTTCTTGGATCCAAAAAGAAAATACTAAAATCAAGCATGCATTTTGAAGCTCGATCTGCTCGATTTTAAATTCAGTCGGCTTCATTTCAAGCATGATTTATTCTCGAATTCAAGAATAGATCTTCTTGAAAGTAAGCATTTTAGAACAAAGTTGCCAGAAAGCGAGAGAACGAAATGCTCTCGATTTTTCGTTCGCTCTCCGCAATGCGAACACCTCACCTCTCTTGCTACCAAACTCAAATCGAACGCACAAGTCTTCTCGATTTCAAGCAGATTTCTTCTTGAAAATTCAAGACGAAAAAAAACTAAATTGAAGCCTATTTCAGTCTTGCCTAATCGTGCTAGATTTCTCTGGGTGTATATTTGTTAACAGAGCATTAACAGCATGTTGAGTTAACAGACTGAGCGAATTTTTATATGAACTTTTGAGTCGATATCTCCGCTATATATTAATCGATCAAATTTTGTTGCTTTAGCTCTTATAATCTCTGATATCTAACGGCCATCGACTCGGCTATTGAAACCGATCAAAAATATAAATAATTTATATATGGGCTCGAAAATGCTTCCCTTTGCCTTATAATATATATATACAATTTCTCGATCTTAGTATAACCTTTTTAGTCTCAAACAATTTATATTGTGTTCAAAGAAAGTTCCATTTAAAAGGAAGCAAATTTTTAAAGGTGCTCGTTAAAAAATGTCCAACACACTCTAGAGCACGGTCACCAACAAATCAACATTTTGTTGACCCACGCTGAAAAAATAAAATAATGGAACTACAAATAAGTTATGACAATTATGATATATGTACATAAGTGCAAAGATGACATATCCAAGCTCAAGGCCACAATTTTCCTCCACTTGGCACACCTCAATCTTGAAAATTTTCCTCTCTGATCTTAATGATTCGCATTTCTATGACCATTAAAAACGCATCTACTCTTTTATTAGAAGAAGACCGAAAATTCAAACGCCACCACCTGCAACAAGTTAGACGGGGAACACGCAACAGCGATTAGTTTTTTTTTTCAAACTGCCATAGCCTGACCCCATCACATCAGCCTCTCCACCATTCCACCATCATCATCCACCACCATCCACCACCGCAAACGACAAACTTCCTTCTCCAATATAAGACGACAGGGCACAGTCGGCAACCATAATTATCAGCATGATAGCAAAAATTTGTAGACCAATAATTATTTTCCCACTATTTTCACTGGATGCCACTTGGGATGTTTGAGGCCGAGACAAAATAATTAATAACATGAAAAATACATAATGAAATTATTATCTTACCGTAATGTGAAATGATTATCGTGTATGGAGCAGCCGGAGCAGCCGAAGCAGCCTAAGAGCGAGTGTGTGAAGTGTAGAAGCGGATGCAGACAATGGAAGTGGCTTTAACGCGCATTGAAATGCCATTAGAGGGGTAGGGGGGAGTGGGGGTGGCACTCGAGATGGGCAAGAGGGATAGGATAGGTCAGGTCTTATGCAAAGCCAAGTGCATCTGAAGCGTAACGAGGCGACTTTGAAACGGTTTCAAGTGTTCAAGGCGGTGGTTGGTTTGGCTGAATTGTCCACAGGTGGTGGGCAGTTTCAACCACCGATGACTGACTCGAAGTTATGTCAGCTAAAGAAGAAGAAGAAGAAGAAGGTTGCTTCGGTTTGGTTTGGTTTTTCGGGTTCTTTGGACCGCGCCCAGCCAAGCGGAAGTTGATTTATATTTTGTACCTTTTTTTCTTCTTCTTTTTCTACTTATTTTTTATTTGGACTTTTGGTGAGAGAATTTTCACCAAAGTGTTGCATTGTTTCCACCTACGCCAAAAGAACTTCTCGTTCTCTCTCTCTCTCTCTCTCTCAGTATCTCTCTCTATAATTTGCAGACGTCCGCAGGTCGTAAAGAAAATTGTTGAAGCATAACTTTTGTGAAGGTTTTATTTCTCTCTTTCTTTAGTTTTTCCTTTACCTTCTTTTTTGAGCTCATAAAATTACGAAATATTTGATATAATTAGCTGCTAAAGTTTATATGTATTTGGTCCGGTAAAGGTAAATTTGAATTTTTTATTACGTTGCTTAACCACCAGGAAAATATCGCAATCCTAGAGCAGTGGTAAGCCTCGAAATCTAAAGGAAGGGCGCAGCAGCCACCATAACTTTTTTTTGCTTTCATTAACATGTCGTGCCTTAGTTTAAGATTAATGACTGTCTGTTATTTTTCAAGAACAAATTATCTCAATTCGTACGTCGATTTGGAACTTTTGAAATTGTGCGCTTATTACAAGAAAGGAAAAATGTGAACGCATTGCATATAACATAAAGAAATCTGAGTGTAGGTTAGCTTGTCTTAAAACTATGAAAAGTTAACGAGCCCATTCCGCCTCGGATATAATTTTGATCTTTTTCATTGTGTTTTTATACACTTCTGAAATGTGTGTATTTTTTATCTCAGAAGTTTGTAACGCATAGAAATATTCATTTCCGACCCCATAAAATAATATTATTTTTATTTTCGTGCGTCCTTTCCACGTCTGTCTGTCCTGTCTGTTTCTACGCGAACCTAGTCTTTAAGTTTTAAAGCTATCGAGCTGAAATTTTGCACAGAGTCTTCTTTTACTGCACGCAATAATATGTCGGAACCGGCCGGATCGGATGACTATATCATATAGCTGCCATAGGAACGATCGGTCTAAGAACTAGTTCTAGTGAGAAAAACTTTTTGTTTTCCATCGTAGAGGTCACTAAACTTGGTATATGTTAGTTTAATATGTTTCCACATAATTCTAAAAAAATTTATCAAAATCGGATCACTATAGCATATAGCTGCCATAGGAACGATCGGTCGAAAAAAAGTCTTTGTGAGAAAAACTTTTTTGATTTTCAGTGTAGCGTATCCAATCGTAGTATATATTTTTTTTTTATATGTTTCCACACAATTCAGAAAAAATTATCAAAATCGGATGACTATAGCATATAGCTGCCATATAAACGGTCGGTCTAAGAACTAGTTCTAGTGAGAAAAACTTTTTTTGTTTTCATCGTAGCGTCACTAATCTTGGTATATGTTAGTTTTATATGTTTTCACATTATACCGGAAAAATGTATCAAAATCGGAGGACTATAGCATATAGCTGCCATAGGTCCGATCGGTCGGAAAATGTGTTTAACTAAGAAAAGTTTTTTTATGGTATCAACTTTTTATTATCAATGATTTAAAATGTTAAATTTCTGATGTCTATATTCAATATATATTTTACCGGTTAAATCAGTTGGAGAAAAGTTTTTCAAGTGTATTAAAACTTTGGCACAGTCGAAGTTAGCTTTGCCTTCTCGTTTTTTCTGTAAGATTTCCCATCCTCCTCTAACTCCATCTCGAACTTAAGCCTGTTTTGGACATCATTATTTTTATTGACGATGTCCTTGTAAGTGTCGCGAATCAGCCACTTTTTGATGGGAATTTTTGGAATGTCATACCAAAAAAATAATGAGCTTGCAAGCCGACATAGTGTCTGAAAAATATTGTATCTTTTGCAGTGGCAGGTTGTTGCAGACAATTCTAAGCAATTCACAAAGAAAACACATCATATTAACAAATGAAAAACAAATTAAACCAAATGCAGCCGGATTTAGAAAGTTACATTCCACGAAAGTGTGAAAATAGTTGCTGAATTTACCGCACAACGATAGCAAAGATTCAACCACGATTTAACATTAACACATATACGCACAAGCCCAGGAAAATTTTTTACTATAAATACATAACATTAAATTAAATCAAAAATAATAACTGGAAAATTAAACTTTCGCAATTTGTCAGCCAAATCAGTGCGAGAAAATTGACATGTCACACTGAGCTAAAAAATAGCAAAACTATATCGAACGTATAGATAAACTATGTGGTATATTGGTAATCGAATTTAAATCCAAATTGGCGTGTTCCCAAATTTTAAAATATAATTTCTGCAAGATCGGTCGTTTCGTATAGTGTACACTGGTTTTTGAGAGGCATACGCACTATTTTCGGAACCGAAGGCACCAAGTACCAATCCCTTGAAGAATTTTCGAAAATTGTGTCGTTAATGATTTTTAGTGCTTTGGAACAAGATGTTTTACTGTTTAAACATTTTGAAAATGTCCTGGATTTCGGTGAAATTCTTCCGAGACCATACCAACGAAAGTTAATAACGATTCGATCTTATTAATAAAGCTACCGAAAAACAGATAATATTATATTATTCGAGACCATACTAACGATTAGAGAAAAAATGCCAAAAATCATGTTGAATGTCTTATTAAAAGCTTACAATCGAAAAACAGATAATACTTAGGCTGAGTTCACATTGTTCGATCGAAAAGAGACATGATAATCTAGTAAGCCATCATGTTAAATTGTATTGAATGTCAAATGACAAGCTATTGACAATGAAAAAACAACCAAAGGGTTTTTATTATTTGTTGTATTCTTTTTTTGAAAGTGTGCTACACTCTAAAAAAATTTGCCATGCATTTTAGAAAATCGCCCTAATTTTAAAACTTTGTTTAGAAAAATTGTTTTTTTTGTATTTAGAAAAGAATGCCCTTAAAAGATATTTTTAGAAAAAACCTTTCTAAAACCAGAAAGTTGCGCGTTTTTCTAATAAATAGGGTGGATTTTTCTAAACTCACTTTCTAAAATCTAGGGCGAAATTGACCTTTGTTTTTAGAGCATAAAAGCCCTTAAAATTCCTACCACATTTTCTTAATATCAGTGTAATTTTTCTGAAAATAATTTTCAGAAAAGTAACCAATGTTTTTAGAAAAAAAATTCCGTAGAATATAGGGCGTTTTTCTAAAAAAGAAATAAAGGCCCAACAAAGATGAAGAGCGTGAAACAAGCAATTAAGAACACGTGCACGGTGCTGCTCATTGTTACTTAGATTTTAATATGTAGTAAGGTAATTAATTTAGTGTTAGTGTGGGAGTTGCATTTATTGTGGTTTTGGCATTCAAAGTGAATTTTTTAAAGCAATTTGATCATTTGCTGCAAAAAATATTGCAAATTGTGTGGAATAATGCTAAAAAAAAAAAGCTGAAATGGCAACTTAAAACAGCTAACATTAGCAATAATTAGCTAAAAAAAAGCTAAGTCGATAACGCTGTCTATCGTGCAGGAAAGAAGAGGACGAGTGCTTGCACATAACGGCTGCACTGTTCGTTTGCGCAGCAGCGTCGTGTACTGCGTTTTTATATTTAGTTGTGCGCAACCGCTTTTGAATAATGGAGGCTTTCTCGAAATTAAATGGCCAAGCGTTTGGAAAAATATTTTCCGGTAAGTAAAATATAATTTACGAGGAATGCATGCATGTATGTATGTACATATGTATTTTAAAGTATATGGTCTGTTCATATATTTACATATAATATATATGTATGCATACATAGCATATGTATGTGGTACTTTTTTCAGCTTATTTTATAAAAAAAAAATTTTTGGTACAGATCACAACATTTCCATTGAGGCTCTCGGCGTCCTTAAATGGGAGCAATTGCATAGTATTGTGCCTCCGTCGATGGTTGGACAGGCAATCATATTTTTTGCTAAACTGGAGCATTGGCAAAACCAAGTAAGTAAACATGTATGTGCATGCATATGTAGAATGGGAGGGTGCCGGCAGCATAGTCCACTCATGTACATAGTGAAGAGAGCATGTGGTTGACGGCAGCATAGTCTCATGTCTCCTTTAATATGTACATTGTACATATGTTCTGTTTTTCGGACAACAATATTATTAATATTAATAATATTACATCATTTTGCAAATTTGGCTGCGTAATAGATGTAGTGTGACCAGAGTTTGTTTAGAAAAATTCACAGATGTACGTATTTAACACTGATTACTATTTTTTTGTCAAATGTGGTCTCCATACTCTGGTCACACTACATCTATTACGCAGCAATTTTGCAATATTATTATTCATTTAAAAAAAAGGAGAGTTCGGAAACATGTTTATCAATTTTTAACTTTTGATTACAGAAAAATATAAATGTGGGTGCTAATGAGAACAAGGTAAATAACATTTAATTTTAAATTTAGTTGATTTAATTAAAATTTAAAATTTCAGATTGACTTGCACCACATCATTTTGACCTCAAATAAAGGCAAAATTCTTTTAAACCATTTTGGAAAGGAGAATAGACTGAGCCCTAAGTATAGAAAGCTGTTAAGTCAAACCGTGGCGGAGTATATGGTTGCTAACAAAATTCTTCCCAAACAAGATATCCTGGAAGGAATCTCAGAAGATAATGTAAAACTCTTTGAGTCTGAAATTTCTATTTCTGTTAAAATCATTCTTAATTTTGCTTATTTGCTTCAAAACTTTAATGTTTATCATATTATATTTAGTAAAACAAAGTGTTTGGCAACTAATTCTGTTTTTTCCGAACATCTTAAAAAATTTATTCCTAACATTGATAGCGCAGTTTGCTACTCTTACATAAAATGTAAAAATATCATTTACAAAAGACATCACATTGTATATGAAGTATTTTTAAGATGTATTTAAAAAAATTTTATAAAATAAATTTTGAGAAAAAAATTTTTCCTTTAAGAATATATTTTTCTGAAATAAAGAAAATAATTTTCTTCCTTTGAGAAAAATATTTGTTCTATAATTTTCTTAAATAAAGAAAATAATTTTCTCCTCTTCAGAAAAAATTTTTCCGATTTTTAGAAAATTGTTTTCTTCTTTTGAGAAATTAATTTTCTTATTATAAGAAAATTGTTTTCTTCTTTTTGTGAAATTCATTTTCTGATTATAAGAAAATTGTTTTCTAAATTAAAGAAATTATTTTCTAATATTAAAGGTTTTTGACCTTGGTTTAAGAAAAAATTTGCATTGAATTTTAGAAAAAAATTTCTAAATTTTAAAATTTTTGTTCTATAATTTATGAGTAGTTGTTTTAGTGTATTGGAATTTTTAATTTTTTTTGCGATTTGGGGCACTTTTATTTAGAGTGTAGTGTTACGGTTCAACTAAAGCGATGCTGTTTGGTTAATTATAGCTTAAGGCCTTAGCAATTAACGTTTATAAATCAACTAGCATATAACCCGGCGCGCTTCTCTTCGCCACCATAGCCGCGAAAATGATAAAAAAAAAAACCGTTTGGCAATAATCCCACCCCCCCCCCATTTTCCGACCTTCAGAAATGAGAAAATTAGTTTTCCACCTATTTGGCCCATTGAGCGTACAAACCCTGAAACCACCCCCGGCACCCATTATCCGACCTTGAGGGTGAGAATGCGCAAAGCTTAAAACTTTATCCTATTTAATTGGCCCATAGACCCATAAACCAAATTTAACACATATCGGCTAAAATCCACCCCCGCACCCATATTCCGACCCTTACAGTGAACTTCCCGAAATTAAAAAACACGTGTTTCCATTTATTCTGACCCTAGAGCTTACAAAACGAATTTTATTCAGACCGGCTCACAATAGCCATTGTCACTGAACCGAAATACGCCCACCATTATTCTTGCCAGTGGGCGGAAATTCCCACCGAGAAATCAAATGTCTAATTATTTTCTATAATGTGTTCACAAATCGATTTTGAAGCCAATCGGATTAAAAATAGATTTTACCATATATAATTTTCCAGGCATTTCTTCACTCTTGGGGCGAATTTTCCAACACCGGAAAATCTCATGTCAACTTATTTTGTATACTATAGCTACAAACCGAGTTTGAAGTCAATCGGATGAAAAATAGTGTTTTCCATATAGAATTTTCCGGCCATTTTCCTTGTGGGTGGATTTTCCACAATCGAAAAATCACATGTCTAATTATTTTGCATACTATGCTTGCAAACCGAATTTGAAGTAAATCGGATGAAAAATAGATTTTTCCATATAGAATTTTCCGGGAATTTCCCGACTTTTCCGGCAGATTTTCCATTATTTGAAAATCTCATGTCCAATTATTTTGCATACTATCCTTGCAAACCGAGTTTGAAGTCAGTCGGATGAAAAATAGTTTTTCCAAGAAGAATTTTCAAAGGCCATTTTCCTTGTGGGCGGATTTTCCAAAATCTGGGAAACTGGTGTCCAATTATTTCGCTTACTTTTCTTACAAACCAAATTTCAAGTCAATCGGATGAAAAACAAAATTTTTCCCATAGTAGCTTTTCCGGGAGTTTTCCACTCCTTGGGGGTGGAATTTTCCAAAACCCCGCCTTAGTGCCCACTTTTAACTTAAAAGGAAACTTCTGCGAAAATTTTAGATTTCTATCTCATACCGTTCAGGCTCTGCGTTGATTGCCAATCAGTGAATCAGTCAGTCAGTCAGTCAGTCAGTGAGGACAAACTCTTTTATATGTAGAGAGATAATCTTGAGTTTTTCCACTGTGTAGCAATAAAACTGAAAAAGATGCGAAAAATAAAATTATTTCTTGAAAATTTCGGCAAAATTAAACAATGTGACCGTACTTCATGGAACTTAACTAGCGATCAGTTGAATAAAATCCTCAATATAATGAAAATTAATTTCAAAAGTTTCGTTTTGTTCCCAGGTCAATGAACTATCAGCCGGTACCAGGTATTTCGGGATAGAAAAAACGGTTCTTGAGTTAAGAGTTTTGTAATTGAATCTAATTCTTTTGTACTATTTACACCGTTTCGAGTGGATTCCAAATATGGCCAAAAGTGTCAAATTTGCTTTGATTGTGCCATCACTTTCAAGGCTTTCTCGTGGAAAAATTCAGCTAAGACTATCAACATTTTGGGAAGCCCTCTTACAGCGAATAGAAATCAAATTGTAATTGTAATAGTGTCAATCAATCATAGTGTAACTTTCCAGCTTTAGGGGTTCTTCTAATGCATTTGCCCTCTGATTCAATCCTAAACATCTTCTACTGAGTCACACCTATTTTTTTTGTGTACCTCACACCTTTAGGTCTATTAACTTTGACCGCGGCGCCAGTTTTAAGTGGACCCTTTGGGCCCCACGACTCCCAACAAAATTGTAGCCCAGCTGCCGGCCACAGACAGCAATTAATCAAATTGCGTTTGAGGCAGCTTCCCTTCATAATTTCACACACACAAACACACACACTCACACATGTCCGGAGCACTTGACCCGAGTGAGAGTAAAATGTAACAAACTTTCATTGAATTGAAAACGTGGCCAACAGACCAATTCAGGGCTTTTGAGGTGTGCAAAACCAAATCAAGCAACTTCTTTGATTATTCACAATTTAACCGCAAATGAAGACTTGCCACATTACATGCCACGCACAATTGCACAGCAAGAAGCACCCGCAGACAACCCTCTGCCCCCTCAACCATAAGTGAAGAAGCCAACACAACAGCAATTATTAACCATAAACAATTGAGAAATTTCCCACAGTTCGAGGCGAGAGCGTTCAACCCTCCTTCACATATGCGTCCCCCCCCCCCCCACCCAACAGCTGTATAAGCACTGCAGGGTCAGGAAATGGAGGAACTTGTTGAGCTGGACAATGTTTTCGTACCGCTTCGCTGACTTCTTAACAACTGAGGGTGGGACGGGGGGGGTGAAAGACATCTAACTTGCCGGGGGAATTGTCCTCATCATCATCATCATCATCATCATTGAGACAAAGTACCTGTTAACAAAACACAATGAAAATTAAGGGGGCGGCAAGTGGGGTTAACTATTTCAATTGGCGCACTGAGATTCCCAAGGAACAATAAACAAAAATCAAATTTCTATAAACAAAAGTGTGTGCAATTGCTAAACGAAAAAGGGTCACCCAGGTGTATAAACAAGCAGCAGGGAAAGCAACCAAAAATAACAAGTGTCCCGCCGAGCGAGCGAGTGAGTGAGGGGAGGACGGGTTTTCTTTTGCTAAGGGTTGAAGACCAATTAATTGCCACCAAAAACAAAATATAAAACAGTTGGCGGACTTCCTCAGTTAGCAACGTTTCTTTTTTTGGAGTGGGCAGCAAGTAGAACCACTTTAAAGTTAGCAAAATCTTGTCGAATTTTCAAGAAGAAGTTGAAGTAGTGCTACAAAGTGTTGATGAAACCACTTAATGACTTCAAAAGTGATGATAAATTGAAAGGAACTAGATTGCGGTGAAAGAGGTGGAGTAATAAAGAGGGAATTAAAATGGTTGGGCAGCTCAACATATTTCTTTGATTTTAATATTGATTTATATTGAAATTGTCTTAAAATAAGGGTTAGTTTATCCACCTGGAATTATTCGCCTGGTTAGTAAATCAATCGCTGGAACTTACGAGGGCTAAAGTGTGTATGTTCCGTTCGCGAACCAGTTCCTTAACTCATCGAACCTAGAGTTTTGTAATGAACATTAGATCGTAGTTTGTTTTTGTCCTTTTCTTGGCATAAACTCTTATTTGGTAAATATTTACCCAAAATTTGTGGTGCTCCTGTTACGCACATCTTGAGTGTCCCGCTTTAAACCCAGACGTTGTCACTAATTTTATTTCTTTGCTTTCCAAGACGCTACGGCCGCTAATATCTAATCACATTCTGGCGAAATTATATAAAATTACTTAACAAAGACACGCCCAGCATTTCCGAATTTTTTTTCTTTTAAAATGACACTTGATCTTTACCTTCCAGAGAGTAAAAATCAAGCAAAGAATCAGTTCGCTAGCCTTCCAAGGCAGGTCATCTGCCTTATCGGCTTTTTTGATATGAATGTCATATTGCCCCAATACATCTCTCCTTTTTGCCTCGCTCTTTGCCCTGTACTAAGCCTGCTTTAAACGCTTTACCAAGATTCGACCAAGATAAACCGTTATTTTATATAACTGCAGTATAATAAATCTAGTTGACTTTCCCCAACTTTGATATTTTTGAGATATTGAACTTAAATTCGATTGGTACTAATATTTTTAGCTACTTAAATCACTTACAAAATGTGGTTCGATTTGGATCACTATTTTGTATAGCTGCCATATAATAGACCAGACCGACTTGCACCAACATTGTTGTTTCTTAAGATTTTTAACTTATATTCGGACTTTGCTACTATTTTTTTGCTACTAAGGCGACTTACAGAATCTTGTTTGTTTTGGACAATTATTTTATGTAGCTGCCATATAACCGATCTGGCCGACTAATATCAATTTTGTTGTCTTGGACTTTTTTTCGAAACGGGGCAAGTTGGGGCAAGAATCGTAAGTAAGACATACATCTGTACACTTTTGGTAATATCTGTGCATTTAAATCTTTATGCAATATCTGAAATCTGCAACGAGCGTACAATCAGTCTTCCCCAATATCCGATACGAGCAAGCTTATCGATCAAAATATTGAAGCCTTTTTAAGCGTAAAAAGCTCAAATTAAACAAGTAAGAAAGTCGTTCAAGCCCGTTAAAGTTCGTACATAACTGATAACTTTCAATTGTGAGCTCACACAAACTGTGTAAGTGATGCCCAACACAATTGCGGCTAGTGCAGTTATTTATTTAATGTATTTGTTATATCTGATCAGAAAATGATGTATAGTAGGTTCGATTTTTGGTTGTGGAGAGCGCAAGAGATTACAATTACAGATTCTTGCAGCCGCAGCTAAACTAAATTGTTCATATTGCTTACATGCTTAAATGAGCTTAAGCTGTTATTACTCGTGTTTAATTTAATTTGCAAACGAGCATTGGCGAGCAATGCGAGCATGAGCGACGAGCGAAAACAAGCCTGGTAAATGCGGGAGTGAGCTCGCAAATTAGTTGCTCGTTGCAGGTCTGAATAAATCTCAAACTATAATTTATACTTGCAAACTTACTTGAAATTTCGGTGAATAAAGCCATGGGTTTGCTAGGATTTATTAAACGCTGGTCCAAGGATACACGACTAAGCTTTTATCCATATTTCTTATCAGACCAATGTTGGAGTTTGGTTCTTGAATTTGGAACACACAATTCTCTACGCTTTGTAAACGTATTGAGTCTGTCCAGAAACTGTTTCTTTTATTTATCTTAAGTAACCTGGGTTGGGATCCAGTAATGAGACTTCCTCTCAACATTTTCAGACTTAGTCGGGATTTACACCATGAAACAAACTTCATGAAGTTTTCTTAGTAGGCGTCGAATTTAGAGAAAATCTTTCAGACCTTTAAAACGAATAGTAAGGAAATACATATAAATCTTTCGCGAGAAATATAGAGGAATTCTTTCAGATCTTAAAAACGATTAGTACAGAAATGCATTTAAATCTCTCGCCTACTAAGAAAACTTCATGACGTTTGCTTCATCATGTAAATCCAGTCTTAATCTTTTATCTATCCTACACTTGAGCATAGGCGTACGATGTTGAGTGGAATGTTCTTTATAGGCTCTTAAATGGTAATATTGACTCAGCAAACCTACTTGGTAGAGTTAACTTTAATTTTCCATCGATACTAACATGGAGTTATACCCTTTTACGGCTTCCAATTACTTCCACCGCATATGCTTCTAACTGTCTCTTTCCCTCTTCTCAATGGTAGTATTTCGAATTGTGGAAAATCATACCCTTTCTTAACTGCTTTTCCAAAAAATCCCTTCTGATCACTTCTGCTGTGAGTAGGAGCGTTGGTGGTCATTGAGACTAACTAAATTACCTCCAACGGATTGGAAGGGGTTTATTATCTCTCTATAATCTACTTTTCTTTCGTCTCTTTTTATATTTGTTATATATCTTTATCAGGGACCGTAACAGTTATAATTTTTATCAAAAAAGTCATTATTTAACAGTTATATTTTGCGTTTTATAATAAAACTTGGGAAATAACAATTATTTTGGATTTTTATTTTAAAACTCCGGAAATACCAATTATTTTATGATTTTTATTTTATTACTCTGATCATAACAGTTATTTTTGATTTTTATAAATTTTTTTACATGATAACAGTTATTGATGACTTTTTAAAATAAAAGTCATCAATAAAATTATTCAAAGACTTTTATTTTAAAAGTCATAGCATAAAAAGTCATTTGCATATATCGCAATGATAGAGCCATTGAGGACCAAATCGTAAACATATACTTGATCAACTCGGCAAGAGTAAACGATCCACTTCGTATTTGTTTTTAAGCCAATTGACATAGACATCGACTTAATGAAATATTGGGAAGAAAAAAATTTGCTCTTTCCCATTTGTATCAACTGACAAAGGTTGTCAACAGAGTGCCCGCTACTCAAGTAAGTGTAGAGGATTTACTGCACTAAAATTGGTATTGACACACTTGAGATATAATTTGTCTTCCGAATCCTTGCAAAAGATTTTACTAATAAAATTAAATAATAAATAAAATTTTAATTTGATGTTACTCGAACTAGTCAAGCTGATTAAGATTATGTTTACAAGTTTTTTCCTCAATGGCTTTATTATTGCGATCTATGCAAATGACTTTTATGCTATGACTTTAAAAATAAAAGTCTTTGAATAATTTTTATTGATGACTTTTATTTTAAAAAAGTCATCAATAACTGTTATCATGTAAAAAAATTTATAGAAATCAAAAATAACTGTTATGATCAGAGTAATAAAATAAAAATCATAAAATAATTGGTATTTTCAGGAATTTTTAAAATAAAAATCGAAGAATAATTCTTAATATAAAACTTTTATATAAAAATTGCAATATAACTGTTAATTTCTAATTTAACTGTTACCAGTAACTGTTATATCCGGTCCCTGATCTTTATATATAAGTTTTATAAGGTAACTGTGTCTGAGAGATAAAGTTACTTTTACAAATAAATACAAAATGGAAAAAAATAAATAAATCGACTATGACCGATCTTGAGCTTTTTGAATTCGGTAGCCATATACTTAAGTTGTGACACTTTCCGTTGGCGCACCTCGAACAATTTTTAACAGCATTTATCAAAAAGAGCGAAGCGAAAAAGTAAGCAAATATAATGCCCTACTTCATCGAACGCTGGCCAGCGACTAAAATTTTGTTTGCTCTCTTGGCAAAGAACTCGGCATGAGTTCGGCCCGTGACTGTGTGAATTGTCGAATCAGATCCCCAATTCTATCGCTAAATGCCCAAACTCTCTAAAAAAAATAAAGAAAAACAACATTTTGTGACAAAGAGTTAGCTCTAAGGAACCAGATTGATAAATTTTCATACCTTTAGGGACCTAGAAAAATTATACATATTTAAAAACAAATATCTCTGCATATTTTGTATTTAAAATATCGAGACTATCGGATCAGAGGATTTTTTTCTATCAAATTTTAGGTGTCTCTAGGTCTTTTAAGTCTTATCACAATACCAGTTACAGTTTTGATGCGATGGATTAGTACCCAGAGTGATTGTATATATCTTAAGATTGAATAAAGAATCTCCCAAACAAAATAACATTAAAATTTCAAATCACAACAACAAAAGATTTATTCAATAAATTTTTGTGGATTTTTTTGCATTCAATTTGCTTTGCGCTTAAACGTAATGAAAATTTGCTCTAAAACAAACTACATAAAATAAACATAAACATTAAACACAATAATAATAATATAATAATAAAATAGGTGTATGCACTTCCAAGGGGTTTAGGTCAAAACCCGTACGAATATATCTAATTAAGAATAATATTTTTTTTTTATAAGATTAATTAGCGCAATGGCATGGGCATGTGAGGCGGTTCAAATTTGGCATGCAATTTACACTAAAAGGGTTTGCAAAATTTCACAATGCATTTTATGTGAAAATGAAAGATAGTAAGTCGTTCTAAGAAGAAGAAAAAAAAGGTGAATCAATTTAATGAAATAATTCACAATTCTTTAGAAAGAAAAATTCTTTTGGAACCAATTCGATTGAATAATACAAAAGATTTTTTTTTTTTATCATTTGATTCATTTCAACTGATAAACGTAGATTTAGCCAACATTACACTGGAGTTTTTGAAAAGCTAGAGATTGAGAGAAGCTCGGCCAGTCAGATTTTAGACTGAAGTGCCCCTTCCCTGATAGGGTGGGGCGTTAAAAAAATTTCATATAATTTTGAGTACAATTTTTATTCTTCCTGAACGACTAACTAGTTTGTGCTTCTAGTTCCAATACAATTCATTTTGTCTACTTCTAGTATTTTCCCTGTTTTCTCTAATATATGCATAACATTTTATTGATTGCAAAAAAAAAAAAAAAAAAGATTAAACATAAAAACATAAAACATAAAAAATAATGATTAACAAATTAATTAATGTAATATTTGGTTTGTGTTTCGAACTAAATTAAAATTGGATTTCTTTTTTTTTTTTCTTTCGTTTTTCTTTCTTTGAACTAGGAACTTGGCAATTAAACATTTTGTTATTGATTTTTCTTATTTTTGGTTTTTGTTTGTTAAATTCAATTTGGTTGTTTTTTTTTTTATAATGGGACTAACTAAGGCAATTTTTTTGTTTTTAACATTTTCTAATGGCAAGTGTGCGTGTGTGTGTGTGTGTTTGTAGGTGCAAAGCCGCTCTTGACTAGATTAGAGAGAGGTGGAGGAAAAGGGGGAAACGTGGAGTTTAACTACTCCAAATGCTCTAATTTAATGGTTTTAGATTGGGTCAGACTGGCACTATCCACACAGCGTATGGCCGTTGAGGAAGCTGAATTACTGCTGCTGCCCGGTTTGCGACGTTTTTGTGCCGCTCGACCGATTGAGCGGCGAGTGTTTGTCTGCCCAGCCAGCACTATGGGCAAAGGCATCTTAATGCTGCTGCTGCTACTTATGTTGTTGTTGTTGTTGTTATTGTTGTTAGTGAGATTGGTATTGGCGGTGTTAGTGGTTGGATTGTTAGTATTGGCTGCTGTCAAATAAAAACGTGTTCCAGTAGCTGCTGCTTGTAAAGTGCTGGCATTGGCCGACATTTGGCTGCGTCTGCCTAATACAGCGGCTCCTCCAGCACTGATCAGCGAGTAACATTGTAGGGGAGCTGTGTTGACGCTGATGGTGCCAACGCCTCCACCTCCGCCGCCGCCGCTGCTGCTGCTGTTGTTGGGGGTGTTACGCGTGCTGCTGTTATCTACCTGCATGGATCCCGTCAGGCTCAATGAGCCATCGCTATTCGTTTGAATTTGTTGCATATTGGCCACAACCGACTGATACATGGAAACGGGCACTGAGATCAAATTGCTTACAGAGACGGGATAACCTGAAATGATAAAAAAATTATTTAGAATTTTAATAATTTCAGAGTAAAATTTTTGGTTACAAAATCAATGTCCCAATTTTGGTAAATTTAAGACAAAAATTTTATAAAAAGGAGAAGGCTGTGCCGAAGTTTTAATACACTTGAAAAACCTTTACTCCAACTGATTTAACCGGTAAAATATATATAGAATATAGATATCAGATATTTAAAATTTTTAAATCATATAAAATAATAAAAATTTGATACCATTGGAAAACAAAAAACTTTTCTTAGTAAAACACATTTTCCGACCGATCGGTCCTATGGCAGCTATATGCTATAGTCATCCGATTTTGATAAATTTTTCCAAAAATTGTGTGGAAGCATATAAAACTAATATATACCACGATTGGTGACGCTACGATGGAAAACAAAAAAGTTTTTCTCACTAAAACTAGTTTTTGGACCGACCGTTTATATGGCAGCTATATGCTATAGTCATCCGATTTTGATAAATTTTTCCAGAATTGGGTGGAAGCATATAAAACTCATATATACCACGATTGGTGATGCTACGATGGAAAACAAAAAGTTTTTTCCACTAGAACTAGTTTTTTGCCGACCTTTTATGGCAGCTATAAGCTATAGTCATCCGATTTTGATAAATTTTTCCAGAATTATGTGGAAGCATTTGAAACTAATGTAAACCAAGAGGGGTAACGTTACAATAGAAAACAAAAAAGTTTTTCCCACTAGAACTAGTTTTTGGACCGACCGTTTATATGGCAGCTATAAGATATAGTCATCCGATTTTGATAATTTTTTTTACAATTATGTGGAAGCATCTGAAACTAATAAGTACCAAGACTGGTGACGCTAAGATGGAAAACAAAAAAGTTTTTCTTACTAGAACTAGTTTTTGGACCATCGTTCCTATGGCAGCTATACGATATAGTCATCCTATCTGGCCGGTTCCGACAAATGTGCAAAGTTTGGTCAAGATAGCTTTAAAACTGAGGGAGGAGATAGCATAGAAACAGAAGGACGGACGGACAGACGGAAACGAACTCAGCTCGTCATGCTGATCAAGAATATATATACTTTATGGGGTCGGAGATGCTTCCTTCTATGCGTTACAAACATCGTGACAATTTTAATATACCCTCTGCAAGGGTATAAAAACCGTACGAACTAAATCCACTTGACTTTGAGCAACCGGTTTCCTATCCATATGCAGCCAAACAGTATTAGTTCGAAGTGCTATCGTTTATACCAGCGGTGGGCGCGATATTTCAGTTTGGGAGCATTCCAGCAACAAGATAAATAAAATACGAGCCTCGACTCCAGAGAGAGAGATTTTTAGGACACCCCCGATTAACACAATATAAAATATACAACCTGTAAAAAATAATTATTTTCACACGTGTAAATAAAATTGTTTCCATATACAAAAAAAAAAATTTTTTTATGCTACAATAACTGCTGAATAACTTAAGCTTCGGTTAAAAATAATCAGAAAAAATTTTTATTTTTATTTTTTACACATGTGTAAAAATTTTTTTTAGTTTTTATTTGAGTTTTATCCTAGTGCTTCAAGAATACTTCTTTTAAATTACTGCACTAGTCACAAAAAGTTGATAATAATTTTTTCAGTCATCTTATTTTCATTTGTATTGGCGTTCAGGTCGTTTTTTATGCAAAAAATGTTGACTTACACGTGTAAATATAAAACTTTCTATAATTTTTTTAACCCTAAATAGAGGAAGGGACAATTTTTTAGAATTTGTGAGCTTAATTTGGTCAAATTTTTGAAACTAAAGTTTGACATGTCAGAGTTCGATCATTATAAAACCCAAGACTGCAAAGGGGGTAACGACATAGCTCCGAAGACACAACACAAGAGTGTTGGGAACAATGTTGAAAATCAGTGTTGGAAAACAAATTTGAAAATAGTGTTGGAAAACAATGTTGAAAACAGTGCTGTTAAATAGTGTTATAGGAAATAGGAAAATAATGTTGATAAACAGTTCAAGAAAATAATGTTGATAAACAGTGTAAAGGCCTATTCTCAGATGACATAAAAATAATTTTCGTCACTATGCTTCATATGAATAGAAACACTTTTATAGAGTTTTGACATCAGAATGCTTTTGACCAGATATCTCCGATGAGTTACAAACGACATATCTCCCATCGGAGTCGTTTTAAAATGACATAACTCCGATCAGAAATATGTCGTTTGTAACTCGTCTAAGATATGTCGTTTGTAACTCGTCGGATATAAGACGCTTCGCTTGAAACGACATTTCTAGTACGGAAAAAAGTACTGTTGGGTATATGTCGTCGCAGATATGTCGTCAGTGATATGTCGCTATGCCCTGTAAAGCCTTAAAGTTCTGAAAAAGGTTTGATTCGCAGACCGGGTTTTAATAGAGCATCGAATGGGTTATTTTCGACGCTAATTTCAGTAAATTTCTTATATGATTTGTATTTGGAGCGGAGGACGTAGCCAAGCTTATTAATATGAAAAACAATTGTTGAATGATACACTTTGATTTCTTCGATTAACACTATTGTTTATTAACTTTCGTTCTCATTCACGGCTACCAAAAATATTTGGTCTTCGAAATGTTATTGTAGATGGTAAGCAGGAGGAAGACCCTTCTATGTAAGGCTGTATTTCAATGCTTTTCACAGCCTTAACGAAGTATGGCAAATACATATATCATTTTCGATTCGCGTCTTTACTAAACCATACTCCAATCCAAAATATTACAATTATTTTGACGGAGAAATCGTTGATTTAAAATATTATCTTTTCAAAAATAGATCAAAAATACCTTAAATCGTATTATTTTGAACCGAAATTTTATCCAAAAATTGGAGATCCGGTTCGGGGAGGTTATTTATTTATATGGATTGTTACTAATAATTTTAAAATATTTAAAATGAATTTGTTAGTTTTAAAACCATTTTTCCCCTATTTTGGAAAGACATATCCCAGCTAAGGAAGTTTTTAGTTTTTCTCTTCAATCCTGGTTTTAAAAAACAATGGTAACCCAAGAATTCTTTAGAATCCATTTTTAATAGCCCCCAATATACTTGCTCATACCTTGACCATCATCGGTGGTAATAATAATTTGTCCATCCTGCGCTTCGGTCAAATCCACGGTTAGATTCTCAGAGCCATTTACATCGTGAAGACTTTGTACGGTTTGTATGGTGGCATTACCACCTTCACCCTGATGCAACTGCAATAAAAAGAGTCTCAATCACTAAACATATATTCATTAAAAATGCTTTCCTTACCGTTGCCACGCCCTGCACTTGAGCGGTTGTACCATCGGGCAGCGTTATTATGGGATTATTAGGATCCATTTGTATAAGCGAAACTGTTCCATCAGGATTTTGCGACAGTACAGTATGTGTGGTGGCGGTATACTGGTAGAAATAGAAGTCATTGTACATTATGTTAGAGCACAGACGAAAAAACTTTGTCCAGTAAAAAATAAAAAAACGTTTGAACAGAGTGCAAAAATAAAATTAAAAAAAAAAATACAATGTTTTGTTTTGATGGGTAGCTGTAATCGTATTTACATGTGAGTGCGTTTGTTCGTATTGTGGTGGATGAAATGCGGCTGAAAAATAAAACAGCAAATAAAATATAAAAAAAAGACAACAGAGACACAACAAACATTGGAACATTGTCCGTCGATTATTAATAAAAGTTTAAATCGAAGAATGCAAAAAAACAAAGCAATCGAAACAGGCACAACAACAACGACAACAACAAGGGAAAGGGCACATTGGCTTGGCGGAATGACAGATAACCCATGACTTAGGCACAATGAACATAGAAATTGGTTTAAAAATATTTAATATTTTAACTAAAACAAAGAAATTTAATTAAAACTGCATTCAAAAAAATTATTTAAAGTAAAAAAAAATTTCTGAATATCTGAGGCACATACTAATTCATTTGTCTATTACTTTGTTATGAAAAGTTTTTTTTTTTTAATTTAAGGCTAAGCCTTATGTTGGTTTTACAATGTATCATAAAACCAAAGCCAAAAAGACAAACGTTTTCCCTTAAAAATGACAGTAATATGCCTCAAAATGGCACAAATTGAAACAATTTAAGCCCAGTTTTGGATGATTTAAATACTTTTTTATGATTTAAAACACTTTCGCACAGTAAAGCTGTTTCAAGAACCTCCGGGTTCTATCATTTGTAGACTTAGCTCGGAAAATCAACTCTCATGAACGGAAAATGTGGGTCAGAATTAATTTCAGCAAAATTTCTATTTAGAGTCGACATTTGTTTGTCCTAAAAAATTAGTCCGTGTGTTATATTAATAAAAAAAAAAATTACAGAAGTTTTCCCATTCTGAAAAATCTAACCTCATCCCATATGGTCAAGGTTAAAAACCATTAATTTTTCTCTATAAAAATCTAAATGTAAGGCTAAGGTCCCACAGGCAAATAATTTGCCCAAATTATAATGCAAATTTGGTAAAATAGGCTCAAATAGGAGTTTTTCGACACTATTTGAGAATTTTTTTGTGAATCCATAGCTTTAGTTTTAAGTTCCATAATGGGAAGGTCGGAAAAATTTTTTTAAAAACAAAAATTTTTTCTTTATATAATATTTGAAACTAACAAGTGTTAGCCAGCTCGACATCATACAATACATAACTTTAGAACCAAAACAAACACAATACCACACAAAGTAGGCGTTGGATGACCATACAGCTGTTTTAAAAGATGTCCACCTTCTTCTTTAGTAAAAGTAATAAACAAATATACCAACTAATAATAAATAAATAATGCAAAATTAGTAACTTCATTAACTCTTGGGCCCCTAACGTTTGTATTTGATTCAAGTGTATAAACCCGTACGTAAGCAACTAGCAAATCTATGGTTACTAGATTCTGTCGTCCCTTTCTCTCGAATTGAATTCATTAAAATATTTTTTTTATTTAGAAATTTAATATTTATAAAAAAAATTTATTAACCCGTTGAAAATTTTTTCAGTTAATTGTGAACTTTCTATGATAATACTGTTACATAATATTTGTATAAACAGCGAAAACACAAAATTTGAAACTAGATAAAATTATTTCCGTGCACTTATGCCGTATTCCACCTCGGAACAAATTTTCAAAGTTACATACACATAATCTGTATCTGAAAAAAGTATTGGATTGAAATATCGAGAGATCTTAAGAGGGTCCCTCTAAGAAAAGAAATAAAATCGGATTTTTGTCGAGAAACATCTATAATTTCGGTACGGAAAATTTTTTTTGGAAGGGCTAAAATTCAATGTCAAAATAACGCATAACGTGTAAAGCTCATAACGTTCACTTGCACACTTCAAGCATTCCTCAACCTCATTCAATTAAACTTAGGAGTAGTTTGTTTTAGACCATTGACCTATGGCCTTTGGGATCTTTTATTTAATCAAAAATGTTTTTGAACTTTGTTTTCAAACACTGTTTTTCAACACTACTTTTAACACTGTTTTCAACATTGTTTTCTAACTCTGTTTTCCAACACTTTTTTTCTAACTTTGATTTCTAAATTTGTTTTCCGACACTGCTTTCCAACACTGTTTTCCAACTCTATTTTCCAACACTGTTTTTAACTCTGTTTTATAACACTGTATTCCGACACTGTTTTCCAACATTGATTTTTAACACTACTTCCTAACCACTGTTTTTCAACACTATTTTCTAAACACTGTTTTTATCATTGTTTTTAAACACTGTTTTTCAATATTGATTTCCAACACTATTTTTCAAGACAATTTTCTAACACTGTTATTGAACTTTGTTTTTCAACACCGGTTTTGTACTTTGTTTTCGAATACTGTTTTCCAACATTATTTTCCAAAACTATTTTCCAACACTACTTTATAACAAAGCTTTTAACATTGTTTTCTAACACTGTTTTCCAACACTGCTTTCCAATTCTGATTTTCAATTAATTAACTGGCCAACCGAGGCATTTCTCACGGTATATAAACTCTTTTGAATTAACATGTTTCACATTAAAGCCTCGTGAGTGTTAAACTACACTCACACTTTTATTTTCTCTTCAAAAACCTGTCAAAACAGTCTTATATTTTCTTTAAATCCGATGTCCCATTCAAAGTTACTCAATTTTAGAAAATTTCAAGTCTCATCGAGATCATCTCGAAAATATTGAAATAAAAAAAATATTTTTAGATCACTCCGAATTTCTCATTTTGAATATAGTATTTGCGGTATTTTAGCTGTACAGACGTAATTATATGTCCGATCAAATTATTATATGTATAAAGAAGTGTGTGGACATCTTATATATTCCATTTGAAGAATATAAAACGTAGATCGGATTATTGGTTCAGATGTAATGAAAGTTTATGTCAACCGTTCTTTAAAAAATTTTTTTAAAAATATATATAATCGGCGATATCTGGAGAGCCACACGATTAAAAATTATAATACTTCAAATTAATAGCAATTAATCATTTTTTGGAAACAAACAAAAAATTGCGGTGTCTGAGTCGATATGGAATTTACCATATTTCACCTAAACTTCCGTAATCCTACTCCGATTTAAAAATACAAAATTATTTTATATAGACTTTTTTAACAGTAGCTTAACATTTAATCAAAAACATTTCATTTGGAGCAATTTCCCTATCATTGTGCCTACGTCATAGCTCAATCATAGCCCTATGGCCCCCATTCCCCATCAAACAGAAGGTACAAGATTAGTACAAACATCGACATCGATGCAAACTTGCGCATTGGCAATCTGTTGGGCGGTGACCACAGTCGGTGCAGCCGCCGGGCTGGCCGTGGTCAAATGTATGGTCTGCGGTGGCGCCGCCGCTGTCGGTGCCTGGCAAATCTCAATCTTGGTCGATGCCGGCAAAGTGGCTGTTGTGGTGACTTGCTGATTGTTTGTGCTCTGGATGATTGTCGGAGCCGATGATGCGTGAGTCGGAGCGGTTTGTGTGGTGATCACGTTGCCGGCGCTGTTAATCTTCACCAGATTTATCTGCTGCTGCTGCTGCGACTTGAGCATGATTTTTTATGATTGAAGATGAATGAACTGAAACCCACATGAGTTTAATTAGGCCTACTTACACTTGATGGTTCTACTGCGGCTGCCACCTCCAGATCCTCCTCATCCTCATCACCCGATTGCGAGATAAGCGCATTCACTTTGTCATCATCGTCAGCAAAGGTGGGCAACAGATCCTCTCGTCCATGATATTTGTAGCAATTGATCACAATCTTGCGTAAAGCATGAGTCCAGCTTATCTGTAAGCGGTAGCCAAGGAGGAGGATTTATTGAAATGTTTAACTAGCGGGCAGCGCTACCCACCCCACCCACCTTCTGCTTGTCATCCTCGGAACGTGCATCCATACGCACATTGGCCCAGGGCAGTTCCTTGGGCCACCAAGGTGGACGCGTCGACTCACGACCCCAACCCGGTTTCCCACGGCCCGTGGAGTACTTGAGCATTAGCGGTATAAAAGCTCTCAGCTGTGCCTGCGTCATTTTCTCCACAGGCGTGGGTATACCATCAATAACCAATCCCGGCAATTCAAATAACGAAGGATCCTCCTGCTGAGGTGGCGGTGCCTGTTCAGCCAATGCATTATCCAGTTCGTCCATCACAATATTCTTTAGATTTCTTAGCACATCCTCTAGCGGCTTAGCTCCAAACACTTTGTAACTGGTATTGGGTTTTCCCGGTGTGGCTACCAGCACCACAGCCTGTTTGCCCACACGTCCCGTAAACTCATAAATGATGCCACGTAGTTTTCTTAGCAAACGATTCTGTTGACGCTTTCGAACCGAGGGATTTGTTTCGAAGCAATGCGGACGCTTGCGTTTCTTGGAGCTGGCTATGGCTGCTGCGGCTGCCACGCCCACTGGTCCAGCAGCGGCCAAACGTTGGGCCACATCATCATTGACCAGACCATCCGCCCCACCACAGCCACCACCATCTCCATCGACTACGTCATACAGGCTGTCATCGGTGCTGATTTGATCATCATCTTCCTCATCTGTGGCGCCCAAACTTTGAATATCATCAATACTGGCCACGGGCAACTGTTGGTTTGCTCCCCCCGCCGTTTGATTAGTGGCAACCACAACATTGCTACCGGTGGGTAAATTTCGCTGGCTGCTGCTGCTGGCTGGGGCCACCACCAGTCGATAGCTTGTAGTGGCCAGCTTGAATAGGGGATGGAGATGGCGGTGGGCTGACGACGGAAAGGGGTTGGGATTACAATGAATGCACTCTTCAAACTGTGCCCGTTCCTGCCTGCTCCGGCGTCTATATGTAATATATTGAATCGTTTCGCATGCACCGCGTATTGAAAGCTGTGAAAGAAATGGAATAGTAGGAAAATTGAGTATTAAATTATCGTTTATCATGGATATCGTAATTTTCATATTTTTACTTTGATTATTTTCAAGAAATTTCGTTTTTTTGTTTTACTAAATATTCGAAATTTTTAATAATAGTTTTCCAAATTTGTAATATAGTTTTTATAGTATACCCTTTTTCGAAATTTCGATTTTTGATTAAATAATCGAAATTTTATCGAAATTTTCATATTTTTCATTAAATAATCGAAATTTTATCGAAATTTTCATATTTTTAATTAAATAATCGAAATTTACCGAAATTTTCAGTTTTTAATTAAATAATCCAAATTTTCCGATATTTTCAGATTTTGATTAAATAATCGAAATTTCAAATATTGGTTTTCCAAATTTATAGCCAATTTTTTATTTATTATATTTATCTTTTGTTTAGTTTATGAAATTTCGTTTTATTTTATTACTAATTTATTGAAATTTTTATGTTTAATAAAAAGAAACTTAAGAGCTTAAATAATCGATTTTTCGATATTTTAAAAAAATATTATTTACTAAAGTTTCGGTGTTAAGTAAAACCAATTGATCAACAGATGAATCAAATTTTTCCAACAAATTTTTTTTATATTTCGATACTTTTGGGACTTGTTAATCGAAATTACTTTTTTTTGAAAAAATTATCGACTGTTAAATAATTTTTAATCCAAACATCGATATATGTATAATTATTTTATTGAAATTTTAATATAAATTAACTAATTGATTTACGCTATTATACTTAATTTCCAACAAATATTTTATATTTCGATACTTTTAGGACTTGTTAATCGAAATTACTTTTTTATCAAAACATCGATAAATAATTTTTGAAACAATTTATCGAAATTGTTAATTGTTTCGATATTTTAAGGCGTTTACAATACAAACATAGATATATATAGAATTATTTTATTGAAATTTTAATATTAATTAACTAATTGTTTCTCGCTATTATACTTAATTTCCAACAAATATTTTATATTTCGATACTTTTAGGACTTGTTAATCGAAATTACTTTTTAATCAAAACATCGATAAATAATTTTTGAAACAATTTATGGAAACTGCTAAATGTTTCGATATTTTAAGGAGTTAATAATCCAAACATCGATATATGTATGATTATTTTATTGAAATTTTAATATTCACGTTATTTTACTTAGGCTCGATTTCTCATCTTCTAAATAGCTGCTATGTGTCAAATAAACATACATTTTGCTCCGTTATTTGTTAGTTTATGTGACAGATAGTGCTATGTAGGAGATGAGAAATCGTCCCTTAGAGAGAAAAGTTAATATTTCGAAATTTCAAATTTCAGATGTCTAAAATGTTTATGTTTCAGGATCTTAATAATCGAAGTTTTCATATTTATATTACTAATCAAAATGTAAAATAGGTCTGTAGAGGGTATTTTTTGAAGGTACTCCATATGACGATCGAAACTAGTAAATTTCTTCCCAAATTAGTCGGCATTTAAAAAAATTATTACTGGTCTTACTGAAGCCTCTATGCCACTTTGCATCAACCTATGTCGATGGTATAGGCAGAGTCTGGTCAGAATTTAAAATACATGATACAATAATAAAAGGTAGTGCCTTTTCTCATGCTCGATAAATTATCGAACCTCAGGGGATCAAACACCTAAAAACCAGGGCCACACAGTCAATAATTAGAATTTTGACAGCTATCGATAAAAATTACTGGCTGTAACAGAAAATCAATAGCGAAAATTTTGTTTCGATATATTGGGAGACAACCTTGAGTCATCGACCCTGGCCGACTGAGAATATCGAAGCTGCGCATTGCGTCAACTTTGATTTTTACATCATGTGTAAAATAGGTCTTTAAAGGGGTTCTTTTGATGGTACCCTATGATGGTACTTTTCGTCCCGATTTTATGAATAGTCGGTTTTATGACAAATAATACTGGTTTTACTGAATCCACATCGAGGTCAACATGGTCTTTAGAGATTTTTGACGATTGAAAAAAATACTTTTCTTGCCGATCTTAGGAAAAGTCGGCACTTCGATAAATAATACTGGTTTTACTGAATCCGCATTAACCTATGTCGATTTATGACGGTGGATTAACTAAATTCTGGTCATAATGTAACAAGTTTATCGGAATATCGATTTTATTAAAACTAGTTAGATGAAATTATAATATTTGATTAATTAATTTATCGAAATATTGCATTTTGGCTTATTAATGAATGGGAGTTTCGTACTAATTACGTACGAACTAAACCGCTATTTCCCTTCAAAAATGTCAAAATCGTTTTATTTTATCGACGTATTTCATAGTGCAAAGCGTTTACCCTAAGACAAAGGGCTTAAAGAACCAGATCATTCCCATGTGTTCTACAAATTGCTTTCGACCCTAAAATCGACCCAAATCGTATGGGAATAAGGTCGTTTTTGGGGTCAAAAGCGATTTGTAGAACACATGGGATTAATCGTCTTTTAAAATTTAAATATAACTTATGGGTTCCTGAAACTGAATTGCTTTCGATAATTCATCACAATATCATCATTCCTCCATATATGTTTTTCGGAAATTTATATGACCATTTTTGTTTAATTCGGAAAATAAACAGTTTGACCGTATTGTTTAATTTAAAACCCAGTTTAAACCCGAACAGGTTGTTTTAAACCTCTCGGGATTAATCTAAGATTTTCGAAATATCGATATTTCACTAATTTCACGAAATTTTTTATTAAAGAAAAACTCCGAAGTATACTAATTAAACAATATTTTAACAAATATCGATTTGCCAAATTGATGAAGGAGTTTTACCGGTAAACAACACACTAAACGAAAGAACAACGGTATATAGCTATCGACCAAGAATAACCGATAACATGACCGTTATTTGTTCCGGTTATTTTGTTTATACTTTTACAATACTTTTTGTGGCTTTGTGTGGTTCAGTGGGAGAGAAGATTGAGAGAAGCTCGCTTGGCCCTTTGGGGGGCTGTAAGCCAATTTAACTACTTTACTTTACAATACTGTTTTATTATTTTACTTAAATTGAAATCTGATATTTTTAATAATGTTTAATAATAATTCATTTTATCTATTTATAATTTTAGTTCAATTCTATATTTTCCTAAATTTTTTAAAGATTTATTTATATTAAAGCAAGTTCTCTAAATTTAAGGGTATTTGTTGCCCATCTTGCATTGCTGATTTGAGAACGAAATGAACTACATACATACGAATGTACTTAATTTTATTTAAATGAAAAAAAAAAAACAACCACAACAACACAAAAGAACTGATAAGCTGCCTATGAATCAGGTCAAAAGCGCGCATGCGCGCAGCCCGCAACAACAATTAAAACGAACAACAATTTGTGTTATGAAACAAACAGCAAATAATGAACAGTCACAGATTAGCGACGACAAATGCCGCGCCATAGAACAAATGAGAATAGCAACGACACCGACGAACATGAGAACTTGAGCCGGGCACAATGTGTACAATATGGTACAATACAATACATACATATATAGAGAAAAAGCATTTGCTTATATAGAGGCAAATAGAATGATAGGTAAATTGTATGTATATATTTATAGTACAATAGTTGGGTCATACAGGTCGCTTTTATATGTATAAAGTTAAGTTCTTGTACAAGGTCTTGACACGATTTGGTACCTAAGCAAAATGAACCTATATTTCAGTATGTAAATTCTAAAGAAGCGCTTTGTAAATCTGGCTGTTACAGCCCCAAAGGGCCAAGCCGAGCTTCTCTCAATCTCTCTTGGAGATAAAACTATATAAAACTATAAAAAAAAAGGTATTTAAATTTAGGATATGGTATAGAACCTGAACCAAACCCATGCTAAGCTTTGAAGTTCTATGGTCGATATTTTTTAAACTACCGAATTCGATCACAAGACTGTGTACTGTAACAAATCTAGGTTTTAAATGATTTTTTAAAATTTGCAGGAAACGAATCGAGTTCTAAAATAAATTTGAACCCAAATTTATCGTTTTATCGAGACATAAGCTTCTGTATGTACCAGAAGCGGATCTGAAAATCGATTCGGTGTGATTCTTTGTTATAGGCATCCGTTCCGGATGGCATAACAATTTATTATTATGCTTCACATAAATTAGACAGCTTTTTCAAAAGCATTCATCTTTCAAAGCTTTTCAAAAGTTTTGCTCTTCATATGAAGTATTGTGCCAAAATAAATTTTTATATCATCTGGAAAGACTGATAATCTAAAACTTTTGGTTTCAAGCCGATGCTGAACCAAACCCTTTAAATCTTGTTTGGTTGGACAAGGCACCGAACTTTTAAAAATGAATAACCTCATTTTGAATAAAGGTTCTGTTTACTAAATAAATACAGGAACCAAAAACCGCAAATGTAACCTTTTCGGTTAATTTCATCGACGTGTTTGATGACGTAAAGCGGTTCCATAACATCTGATTTTGTTCATATCCTGCAACTGTTGGTAGTGTTACTCCAATTTAATCTTACTTTAGCAACCCTTCTGTACCAAAGGAAGCAATTGCTAAAACTCATGGGTGAATTCAGTACTCATCAAATCGATCTAAAATCACCTCAGAAATTACTCATGAAACTCACCCTTAAGTTGAGTACTGCATTGGCTAAAAGAAGCGAACGTCATGAAATCCTACGCTCCTTCCTATGTGAAATTCATGGCTGAAACTCATACAAGGAATGCTATGAATTCAGTATCAGATCTTCCATTTCGGGCCTGAATTCAGGTATAAGCGGAACTGAAAGCGGATACTGAATCGCCGACCCAAAAACGGTCCAAAACGTATTGTGTTCCATAAATCGCTTTCGACCCAAAAACGACCGAAATCGTATGGAAATTGGGACGTTTTTGGGTCGGAAGCGATTTGCAGAACACCTAGCTTATATTTTCAAAGTTTGTTTCTTATATTCAGGCACCTACTTGGCTGGGATATCCCACATTTTGGTTTCGAGAATGACCTGATTTATGGGAATCCAATTAAAACACACCGTTCTCAAGTGATTACGATATCTACTGCATTCCTGTCTCTCTAAAAATTATACTACACGACTTTATAAAATTAAGTATGTGAATATTTTAAAGAAGTTTAAATGTTTTTCACTACTTTAATTCGGAAAATAATAGCTTAAAATCTAAAATTTCTGATAAGAAAGTATAATGCTCGAAAATTAAGTGTAAACCACTAAACCGAACCGAAATCTCAAATTGGTTTGATCCAAAAACCGAAACAATGGTTGAAAACTTCCATAAACCACTGAAACGAACCAGACTTAATTCCCTAGAGGTTTCCATCCAGGTAAAAAGATCATATTGATCTAAGTTTATTCGTATTGTATACACAACAGTTTTTACATTAAAACGAAAATATACCCATGTGTACTACAAATCGTTTTCTACACAAATCGTATGGGAATTGGGTCGTTTTTTACACATGGGATATATTTAAATATATTCGCGAAGCGAACCTAAGTCTGTACGTAGGCATAGTCGAAAATAAGTTTTTAGGGCCGAGCCCGATAATTTTTTTATTACACTTTACAAAGAACAGAGATCTGTACCCCAGAATTCCTTTATTATGTTGTTTATATTTAAATCGATTAAAGATGGAAAAAAATGTTTGATCGCAGACTTACGATTTTCTTTTCAAAAATAGAACAAATTTTAAAACTTTTGTTTTTGGTCAAAAATAAAACAAAAATTGGATGATTAAAGTCCACACATTTCTTAGGTTAGGTTAGGTTGCAATGGTTGAATTGGGATAAAATCCCATTTCTTCACTTAGGCCAATTAAGGCCCATTGTGTTACCATATAACCCTTCCTACGATATAATCGTAGAGGGAGGATATTCTCTTACACATTTCATTGAAAGACAATGTTTTCCAGGTCATATTCTTATAAAGAATTTTCGATTTAAGGTTTAATACCTTTTTTATACACTTGCAGAGGGTAATGTCTAGAGCTTCTTGGGGTTATTTTGGGCTGTTTTTGGGTCTGGGTTTTAGGGTTCTCAATAGGGAAAGACCCAGGCACCTCTAGTTTAAGCCTCTATACCGATTCTTTGGAAGAATTTCTAAGGTTTGCAGCCTTAAAATAAATATAATAAAATATATCGGTGAATAATAAAAGCCCCCCTTTTTTTGTGTGAAAGATAAAGCTTGTCCTCAGGTGCAGGTACATATGTACGTACTCGAATGAGTCAATATGGAGGGGTAAATGGTTGATAGACAAGTGTAACAGGAGGGAACCTAGAGAACCTTGGAATTGTGGTTCGATATTTAAAAAAAAAACATTTAGAGTTTTAAGCTCCAGTTGAATATCCACATAAAAAAAATTTGTGAAGCGAAAGCTTATTACAGGAGGACAAATAATATTTACTAAATTTAACTGTAACTTCCATATGGTTAGAGGTCAATATTCATATTTTACATACAGAAGATGACATATATTTATATTCATTTGTTGTTAATAATATACTCAATTGCCTTAGGAAAAGCGGAAAATTTGTTAGCATATGGAAAGTTTGTGTATGTGTGTGTGTGTGTTCTTTGAAACTTTTTGCACCTTCAGCTAAATTTGCTTTTGTTACATTTTTTATTTTTACACATATATATGTATATATACATATATGTATCTCTTAGTACGCTCACTCATATATTTCCTTATCACTTTATATGGTTTCCGAGCGGCCGCTACACGTGCGCATTGGAACTATGTACATACATACATATAAACGTATGAACTTTTCTCCTTCAAATTGTCAACCTTTTGCAATTGTTTTTTTGTTGTTGTTGCCTATTTCAATGATTTTTGAGGTTGCACTTAAAAACAAATTATATTTCACTTTTATAGAACGCAAACAGAACATGCGCGGAGAAATGTGGAAATATGATTACAGTCTGTCCCCGCCAACTGACGACCGACTCTCTGGGGCTCAAGTTCTATTTGCGTTTGCTCAGGCGTATTGTGTGGAGCGGGTGGAGAGGGCAGAAGAGAGAGAGATGCGCCAAACCACCCCACGGAACGCAGCGCGACGACTTGGCGCAGTTCAAAATCAATACGTATAAACTGCGCCCATGCGTCGGCGTCGCGACGTCGCAAAGCGACGCGTGAGATGGCAAATGAAAGAGATGGCGCTATGTAAATAAGTATGAATGTATGTACAAATGTATGTATGTATGCACAAATGTTTGTGATTAAACGCAAGGTAACATCACCCTAGGGATGGTATTACATTCGATAGTAGCGATAGTTTAATTGTATTGTTCAAATATCGATTATTTTGTTACCGTTATTATTTTTTGGTAGTGTAGAAATTTAAAGTTTAGCAATTTCAGTTATCTCTATATATATAAAAGAGTTTGTCCTGACTGACTGATTCATTGGCAATCTACGCAAAGCCTAAACGGTAAGAAAAGAAAATAGTATATCTGAGTGGGAAAATGTCCGGAAAATTATATACGGAATAAACAATAATTTCATCCACATTCGGTTTGTAAACCTAGTATAAAAAATAATAGAACATGCAATTTTCCATTGTTGGTAAATCCGCCCCAGGGTGGGAAAATGCCAGAAAACTTCTATATGGAAAAAAAAATTTTTCATCCGATTGACTTTTAAATCGATTTGTGATAATAATTCGACATGTGATTTTTCGTTGAGGGAATTCTTTCATATGTGGTATCAACGTACAGCCTTAACCATAAAAGCTAGCAAAGTCACAGTATTTCCGACTTCGGAAAATCAAATCAAAGCTTTTATTGATCAATTCAACAAGACCTTTGGATCTGGTCGAGATTCGAACACAAGACTTCAGGATTTGGCCGCAAAGTTCACTCCCCAGACTCAATGTCAGCTTTTGAAAATTGATTGCCAATCTTGAGGATATCAAAGATTGATGTAAACATTTTCATTGTTATCTTTGATATTTAGTTTTGCGATAGATGTTCGAAGAGTCAGTTACAATTACTATAACGACTTAGATATACCCTTTTCTCAGGAAAAGGATCAATTAAAAATCGTTTATTAAATCAAGAAATGTTCATATTAACATCAAATGTAAAGATTAACATTATAGGTGCGCGCGTGAGCGATTTTTCCTTCACGAAACGCACGATACACAAAATACAAATCTCTTAAAGCACGATTCACGCACACAATTCTTAAAGCGCACGATTCATGCACGATTAAAGAAGAGGTCACGAATGATCACGCACGATCAACCACCCACGAATGTTTGAGTGGAGAGACCTTTATTTTATCATGGGTATCATGGCCACACTGCGCCTTTTGTATGGAGCGCCTGCGTGCAGCAGATTCGCGAAATCAAATGCAAGTCAGTTTTAAAAATAATATTAATCAAATGTAATAGAAAAAAGTTCGCGAATACTCACTTATATTCACGAGGTATATCTTTAACACGCACGGATCACGGATGCAAACGCACGAAAGGCTGTGTTTTCTCACGATCACGTTGTGACACACCGTGGCACGTTCAAATTCACCTCACTTTATGGGATCAAAGAAGCTTCCTTCCGCTTATTACATACATTTGCACGAACTTAGTATACTCTATTTACTCTATGAGTAACGGGTATAAAAAGGTTTATTTATAAGAACATAACCAATGTAACAACTCAATTATAATTGATATCGATAATATCGATAGTTGGTTGCATTGTTTTTTTAAAACAATTCGGTAGTGTCCCACCTTCATTACACATTGGGTCACACTTAGCGCTTGCGCATAACTGCACAGACTGCTGTGGTGCTATTTTTAACATGTAAATAGAACAAAAGGCATTTCAAATGCTCAGACGATGAACAAACATTTTGCTTAATTTGGTGGCACAGTGGAAAATGTTGTCTAAATTTTTGGGAACAAAATATTATTGATAATTTTGTTTAAGCTTTTGTTTGTACTTTAATAAGTTGTAAATATATTGTATACTACTGTGGGCAAAAAATACCGGGAATTGTAAAATACAATTTTTTTTTTGGAATACCGATAAGGCAACACTGTCACTGACATCTCAGCGAAATTATACGTCAAAGTATTCATTAGTGTTTAAGTAACGCGTCCTTTTAATAGCTTAACCTGAATTTTTCGTTTTAGATAATGTGTGAAACTATTCAACATATCAGTTCCATCAAATTTTGTGTGCGGAATGAAATTTCTGTTGCCGAAATTGTTTTGAAGGCCTTCAGTGAGCAAGCTTAATCGAAAACAAGTGTTTATGAGTGGTACAAAATGGTTTAAAGAGGTTTAAGAAAGAGTTGAAAGCGACGCACGTAAACAAAATCAAAGAATTAGTGCTAAAAAATCGTCGATTCACAGTCCGATACTTTACTGACCTGGTTGGAATATCGGAAGGATCAGTGAATACCATTTTGGGTGACCATTTGGACCACCAATAATGCACCATCTCACACTGCACTCGTAATTTGTAGTCATTTTGTCAAAAACTCGACCCATATCGTTCGGCATCCATCGTATTCGTCTGACTTAGCACCATGTGACTTCTGGTTATTCGCTTAACTCAAGAGACCGCTTCGTGGACACCGTTTTGGATCAATAAAAGAGATAGAAACCGCAACAAAGAAGAAATTGAATTGCTATACCAACTGTATTGCATTCAGGAAGGACTACTTTGAGAGGGATTAAATGAATTTACTAGAATGAATAACAATTTTTTGATTTATAGCCCAATATTTTTTGCTCACAGTGGTATATTGTCTTTACTTGGCCCTGCCCGAAAGAAAAAGACTACTTACAAAATTGTTATTAAATCACAAAATGTTAATATTAACACTAAATTTAAGAATTAACATAAAATGTAAATATTTACACCAAATGTAAGCATTAACATTAAGTTAAGATCATTCTGAAAATTTTACAGATTATAAATATTGAGCATATACATTTTAATGTAAAAGTAGAGCTTGATATCTGTAAAATTATTTATTTTTATATAAAGGTGTATCTGTTACTGGTGCGGTGGTCATTCAAATGCTTTCATTTCATAGCTTAGTCGGGATTTACACGATGAAGAAAACTTCATGTGTTGGATTTACAGAGGAGAGGGAGCAAGCCACCCCACCACACCTCTTTCCTACAAGCAAGAGCTTTTTGAGAAACTTCATGAAGTTTACTTCATCGTGTAAATGCGGTTTTACATAATGTCAGTTTGCTATTCATGCAAATGTTGTCTCTCTCACTATTGCGCATTTAGCAATAAGTTTCGATTTTATAAATTTTATTGTTCGCCACACCTGTAATAAATACATCTTGTTCCTTACACTTACACATTCTCATTTTTAGCTCTGGGCTTTGTACAATAAATTAGCTTTGTTGAATGAATTTTTTGTCCATTCGTTTGGGGTACGAATCCCACTGTGCGGCGCACATTGTAGTAGCTGTGTGCTCTACTTTATATATTTAAGTACATACATATACATATATGTATGTATATAAATGATAGCTAGTTTTTTTTTTATCTCCTCTGAGCGCAATGCTCTCCCATTGACGCAAAGAATACGGTACGCATGCGGCGGGTGTTAGGCCGCCTGCGCATGCCCCAATATGTACATATGTATAAACACACACATACATCTATAAGTACATATGTATATCAATATGTATTTCTTATTGTTTACACTTTCACGTATGCATTTTTTTAAGTAAAGAACACAAAATAACAATAACAAATGCTGGGTGAATAACTCAATACAATACAAAGACACAAACACACACACACAAACAGTGGAGAGCAACCCACTAGAAAACACTGATCACAAAGGGGCGGGGTGGGAGGTAGGTGGCAGGCGCTGTCTGTTTGCAACTCAAATTGAAATTCTATGTACATACATACACACTTTTGCACAATGGATATGGATTATCTAATAAACACTGCGGTATGAGGGTATATATTTTATTATGTTTTCTAATATTGCACCTATTATTTACGGTTTATTATTATTATAATTTGTTGTTGTTGTTGGTTAGCTGATCAATTGGATTTTGCGTAAAAAACGGAATGCTTACTGCGGCTGTCTGGCACTGGTAAACTTTTGCACTGCGCGTGCACACACACACACACACATATACACAAGGCCTATGTATATAAATACATAGCTCCTAGAGATGGTCAAATAATTGTGCTGAAAATTTATTTAGAAATTATTAAAAAAAAATGTTATTTGTTAAAATTAGGAAATAATCTTCAAAAAGCTGTGATTTTAACCACAGTTCCGGAATTGAAATTTTCTGGTTTTAAACCGAAAAAACCCCGATCAAAAAATGTTTAAGACAAAATGGAAAGCTTATAGTTTTAAAGATAAAGCCAAAAACATTTCCTTCTAATCATAAATTTTATTATCATACATTTTTATTGATATAAGGAACTAATTTCTTAGAATATTAACTTAATTTCTTATTATGTCCTTTTTTTACTTTAATGTAGTTTTCTGGGTTA
Source organism: Lordiphosa mommai (assembly GCA_018904225.1). Lineage (NCBI taxonomy): Eukaryota > Metazoa > Arthropoda > Insecta > Diptera > Drosophilidae > Lordiphosa > Lordiphosa mommai. The sequence continues at coordinate 63,994 of JAEIFT010000559.1, forward strand.
AAACCAAAAAAACGATAGAATGTTGATATTCTTGCACTTTATAAAAAAAATATTTTATAACAAAATTGAACATAGTATAGTGGTATATCAGGCGAATTCCGAAATTTTTTATTAAGAATAATGAGAAAACCATAAATTAATCTTAGAAAAACAAACAATGAATCCAAATTTAGTAGTTCAAAAATGGGAAAAATAATCATTAGGAACGTAAAAAAACAACATATGGGATATTCCATATCAACTCAGCCACCGCAATTTTTTTTATGAGTCAAAAAAAAATTTTAATCGCTATCAAATAGAAGGACTATATATAGATAGAGGAGAATACCTTTAAATGGTTTTCGCCCACCGTCGATAGTTCTCAAGATAATGCGAAAAAGACCTGATATTTAAAAAAAAATCATAACTTTTGAACGGAACATCGGATTAAAACGATCCAAAGAAAAAATTTTTTTCATTTTTACGTAAACTTTTCGAAAAAAAATATGGGACAACTCTAAGAATTATCTGAAGACGGTTTTTTAAAGAAAAAAATTCGCTATTATTAAATTTCTTGGAAAGGGCCAATCGATATTTGATCCGAATATATTTTTTTAAATTCACGAATAGTATGTAACTAAAAAAAGTTGTTTCAAGACGGAAGACAGCGCGAGTCCACGGGAATAATTTTTTTTCTGTTTCAAATTTTGCGTTTTCGCTGTTTTTTCAATCAATTTCACATGCGCTGGAATATCCCATATTTAGGAATAATAAAATTTGGAAAATTAAAACAAACAAAAAATCACAGTTCCAAAATTAGGAATCTCTCAACAATTAGAAAAAAAAATGGAAAAACATCCAAGCAATAAACGAGTTGACGAAAAAGTGTGGTAAATTTTTACCTACCGGTAACCCACTCCAAAAAATTCTGAAAACAAATGTCATGGCATAAAATAGCTTCTGTTTGTAAATTCTTGAAAATTCGCGGTCCATCGATGGCTTTTTTCAGAATTTTTGTAGTGAGTTACCGGTAGTTAAACATTTACCACTGTTTTCCACGCTACCTTTTTGAGGTAACGTTCAAGACGGGTTTTTTTAACGTGGAAAACTCCCCAGGAGGTCTCTTACACGTATGACCTAGAAAGTCGTTTTTTTTAAGTGGTCTACCTAAAAGATGGACCTAGTCAACTGACGCTTTTCTAGGCCTCATTCTCCTCCTATAAACTAAAATTTGAAACAGCCAAGTTTTCTTTTTATAAGGCGTATTTCTCGCACCCTCAAATGATTCACCAAATGTTCTTGGGCATTGGCTGGATGTATAATGAATTTCGACTTTTCCTAATTTTTGGATTCCTAATTTTTATTTTCCGTTTTTTTCTTTTCTAAAAAATAATTCGTAATGTTAGCTTCCTATTTTTTAAATTTCTTAGTAAAATTTGTCCCGATTCGCATAGAGAACCATTTATAGTACTTATGTACTTAAAGCAGAGATAATACCAAAATAAAATTTAAATTAAATTAAAATAAATTTTTACTAAGAGTTTAAAGTTTTCGAAAGTTTAGCCACAAAATTTAATTAAAATACATTTTGCTATCTCACGACTTAATGGCTCATCTCTAACCGCAAATGTTTGCCAAGTATCGTTCTTAAGTCTATCGATAATTGGGCCATCTCTATGACAAATTCTACTGCAACTGTAAATGGGCGAGCAACTGAAGACACACATACAACAACAATACATTAGAATGAACAATTAAACAACTTAACAGCAACACGTGCCCCTATACATTTTTTTAAATGTATTTTACATTTGAGCAACAGGCAACAATTGTTGTTTTATTTCATTGCTTTTGCCTGAAAAATCTAACAGCTGTAACAAGTAGCATACACATTGCGCGGGTCCGTTATTTGGCGGTTGCCAGTTGAGAGCAAGAGAGAGTGACGGTGACGTCACAAGATCAATCATTTAGCACTGTCTCTCGGTTCTAAAGCTTTTTTTTGTCGCAGTGCTCAAGCTTTTGAGCAAGTTGCCGTTACGTTTATGCTATGTTAATTTCGCGATATCATTTCTTGTCTGCATAAACATTCAATATCAACTCGATAAACAAAACAAATTGCAACTTTTCCTGCAATGAATTCCTTTAACAGTGTTTTTTAAAAAAATTCTGGAGAGAAAATCATAAGAGCCTTTCAGTTTGGTTTTTGGATTTGTGTTATTAATTAATTGAATAATAAAATAAAAAAAAATGTTCGGAATTCGAGGGTTGTTCCAAAAGTTATCGGCTTGCCAAATAAGGTCTCCCAAAAAAAGGTGTAGAGGTGGTAGCCATGATTCCGGGACTTCAGGTAATCGAAAATAAAATCGCTAAATGAAAAAATGATCTGAATTGATGTAATTCTGGCCCGTACCTCAATCATATATAAAAATATTTTTTTGAAAAATTATTTGAAAAAAAATATTTGATTTTCACGTTTTTACTACACTTGAAAAGTGTATATTAATTTTGCCCAGAAGTTTGTAACGTTTAGAAATATTCATTTCCGACCCCATAAACCATATATATTCTTGATCAGGACGACGAGCTGAGTTCATTTCCGCTTGTCCGTCCGTCCGTCTGTCCGTTTTGCACAGAGTCTTCTTTTTACTGCACGCAACTAATATGCCGAAACCGGCCGGATCGGATGACTATATCTTATAGCTGCCATAGGAACGATCGGTCGAAAAATAAGTCATAGTGAGAAAAACTTTTTTATTTTCCATTGTAGCGTCACCAGTCTTGGTATATATTAGTTTTGGATAATTTTACATATTTGTGAAAAAATTTATCAAAATCGGATGAATATAGCATAAAGCTGCCATATAAACGCTCGGTCAAAAAACTAGTTCTAGTGAGAAAAACTTTTTTATTTTCCATCGTAGCATCACCAATCTTGGTATATATTAGTTTTATATGCGTCAACACAATTCTGGAAGATTTTATCAAAATCGGATGACTATATCTTATAGCTGCCATAGGACCGATCGGTCGAAAAATGTGTTTTACTAAGAAAAGTATTTTTTTATGGTATCCAATTTTTTTTATCAATGTTTTAAAAATTTTAAATACCTGATATCTATATCCTATATATATTTTACCGGTTAAATCAGTTGGAGTAAAGTTTTTCAAGTGTATTAAAACTTCGGCACAGTCGAAGTTAGCTTTGCCTTCTCGTTTCTTGTTGTTTAGTGTAAAAAAATAGTAAAAAATGTTTTTCTTTATGATTGAGGTAAGGGCCAGAATTACATCAATTCTGCGTCGATTGCAACATGGCTGATCTAAATCAGTTTAGTAGAACTGACGGAATCATGGCTACCAGGTCGGAAACATGGTTTCAAAACCACGAAAAACGCGTTTAAAGTTTTGAGCAACGTAAAATAAAAACAAACAGAAGCTTTTTGAGAAACTTCATGAAGTTTGCTTCATCGTGTAATTCAATGTTTATTTTCGGGAAATCAGCGTACACAGGAGCATAGTACTCCATTTAAATATTTTGAATGTTTAGTTGCTAAATATGAAATGGATGTATAATTTTTACAGCTTATCTCAGATGCGAAGTAAACTCCACGGCAAAATAAAAGTTATTTCTTTCTCGTTTTGGTAACTTTTAAGATATTTTTCTCTTCAATATTTACTTTATTACGGGAGATGTTCTGATTGCTCCCATTGCACTTGGTATGACAGATACCACCAACTGTAATTTTTTTAAAAGGGGGTTCAACGCGCGTCCTTCGATGAATGGACGTAAACGTGAACGCTGCTCAAATGGAAACCCGCTATTTCTACCCACTCGACCAACATATGGTTATCGATAAAAAACTATCGAAATCATTAGCAATCGATGAGCAGCCATTGCATTCATTCAGAAGTTTGTCGTCAGTGTCGTTCTGATGCTTGAACGTGAAGGACCTCAAACTTTTCCAGCGGACATTGCTGATTGTTTAGAAAATTGTGGATTTTTCTTTTAATTTTTAAATAATGTTTTGAATAATTCCAGCATTGTTTTTTATTTTTAACTCTGACAAAACGGACTAAAAATTTTACAATTTTAATTGCTTTATTTGTATTAAATTATATTTAAGAAATTTATTTGAATTATTTAACAGGTATAACATTTCCGGAAGTTTGATTTATATTGTTCAATTGGAAAAAAAGATTGTTTTTTTATAGCATTAATTTTTGTGTTTTGATCTGTCAGAGCCATATATAAATTACTCATTCCGTTTTGAAGCCTTTTTTTATCTTAAAGTCTGGATGTTGCGACTCTTAAAAGGAATTTTAAATCCTTATATATGATATAGGCCAAATTTTTGCCACAAATTTCATAAGCATCACCTGGTTCTGTTCATTGGATTGGCGAATTTTGTTAATGATCCTTTTGTGGACTTTTAATCTTTTTTTTTATTTGTTAGTTATCCTTATTCTTGAAGTTATACGTTTTTAGAGTTATTTTTACTCTTTAGACTGACATTTTCTTAGTTTAGAGAGCTGCTGCCATAGTATTATCAACAGGAATATTGTTTAGTGGTTCATGAAGGATTACTGAAGCATATTTAAAGAGTTATTTTTTCTCTTTAGGCTGTCATTTTATGATTTTGAAGAGCTGTTTCTTCAGAGCCATTTACGGTGATGTGGATTAGTGGTTCATGGAGGATTCTTGAAGTTGCAAATTTAAGTAGAAATTTTCAATCTTTAGGCTGTCATTTTATGATTTTAGAGAGCTGGTTCCTTCGCGCTATTAACGGAGATGCAAGCCGCTCAAAATTCCATATCAACTCAATTGTTTTTCCACACCGTCGATAGTTCTCATGAGAATTCCACACTGTGTACCCATTGCCATTTTGTAAAAAAGTCAGTTATTTTTGTCTGGCCTCTTACAATTTTTTTTTTGTAGTAAAATGGTGCTTTTAAAGCTAGCTTAAAAAATATTGATATGCATAACGCAAAAAAATATTGCATTGCGTATTGCAATAAATATCACGAATCTCTATACATATTTTTTTTGGGAAAATGGTTTTGTTATTTGACTTAATCCAAATTTTTTTGTTTTATTTCTTCTTCTGTTATTTTGAAACTTTACATCCCTAGATCAACGCCTCAATCCTTAGATCTTACCAAAACTTTTCTTCCACTTCTAGGAATTCACTTTCATGTTTCCGTTTTAAATGACTCAATTGGTTCTCGGAATGATTGTTCCTTTTCTTTTGTTCCTTAAAGACAAAGTAATCCTGCACGGGATGTTTCGACATTACATTACAAAATTAACAAAACTTATAAGTTTCCTCGAGCAGAGATTTTATTGTGAAATTGCTGACAAATTTTGGCACGTCCAGAGTTGCAAAAAAAAATTAGTATTGTATAGCGGCGTACTATACAATCTACATTATACATTCTACATGTAAAAACACCAATCACATGTATATGAGGTGTTATAAAAATGTATATTAACCGGAAAATCTTAGTTGTCTGATTTTGGGTCGGTTAAGCGTTGTTGGAAAAATTTTTCGTCGGCCTACTTAGTTGGAAATATTGAAATTTGTCAGATTTTAAAATTTGATATATGTAGAATTTATGCATTCTGTTTTCAGAGATTCGATTTTCAATTTAAGAGGCATTTTCAGTCATATCAGAGTTACTGAGTCACTACTTTCAGGAATATCAGATTCTCTGCCATCATTTTCAGTCATATTAGAGTGACGTTCAAGAATATTAGTAACCTTCAGCATTTTCTTAAAGGAATTTCTTACTAAAGTAAGCTGCGGCGTCGCTTGTAATATAAATTGTATGATCGCGGTTCGTTTTAAACCATTTTTGCCAAAAATTGCTTAAGTATCACCTGTTTTTGTTCATTCGTTTGACGCATTTTTGTAATGATCCATTTGTGGACTTTCTTATAATCTTTTTAAAAATATGCCCCAAAAGAAAGCCATAGGAATGATATATTTAATTGTTTTTGGTTAATGTGTAGTGTGACCATACTTTTGAAACAAAATTGAACCAAAACGTGAAATTTTTGTTAATTTTTCTGCGCAAAAAGTGGTCACACTACACCTTAACCAAATGCAATTAAACATATAATTTGTGGTATCATTTATCTATATCGTGAATCTATTTATTTTATATTATTAATATTTAAAAAAAAACAAAGATCAAATCCTGATTTTCCATTTAAAAAAATAATTTAATAATGAAAAGTACGCTTACAGATTTACCCCTTCAAATCTTTCCGCATTTAGCATAATCCTGCAGCTGCCGCTTTTGTTCACAGAAGCTGCCACTGTCTCCCGCCAGGTGCAGATCTCTTGCTCTCGCTCTCTTCCTTTGCTCACACTGTTTGCTTATCCAGATTGCCGGCACATGCCATAAGTCTGGTCCATTGGGGTCTTTGCCACTTTCACGCCGAAATCGAAACACAAAAAAAAAAGTTGCTCAATTTGTGCGATCATATCGCGGTCGTGGCAATTTGGCAATGCTCTGAGCCAACTCTGTGAGGTATCAATAACCAGCCCAGACGCACGACTCCTGCACTACTACTCCCCCCCTGTTCCGATGCGTTGGTTGTTGCCCACATGGTATGAGGGTCATATAACGGCACTTTTTGCAACGTCTGCCTGCCAGTGGGCAAAACAAGTCTTTGGGGGCCGGCTATGACTTGGACTTTGCCGGCTGCAGCTGCAGCGACTAACCCACCTCGGGTTTGGTTTGGTTGCATGCAGCGTAAAATGACGACGACAACGACGACGGTGGAGACGACAGCTTATAACGGTAACTGCTCATCGGGGTGCGTGTGTCTGCTTCTGCTTGTCGCAAAGTTAATTAATTTGGCAGAGAAGCGCGAGAACATTTGTGTGGCACTTTGTGGAAAATTATTCAATCACAAAAGAAAAGTCTCCAAACTCTCCAAAATTATGCAATCACACAAGAAAAGTCTCCAAACTCTGCAAAATGATGTGGTCACACTACACATCAACCAAAAACAATTAAATATATCATTCCTATGGCTTTCTTTTGGGGCATATTTTTAAAAAGATTAAAAGAAAGCCCACAAAAGGATCATTAAACAAAATGTCCTCGAATGAACAGAAACAGGTGATGCTTAAGCAATTTTTGTGGCCACAACCAAGTGTGTTTAAAAACGAATCTTTGACAAAAATGCTATGACTATGCTACAAGAGAATGATGAAAATGGTTTTGATATGCTAAACACAATATCAAACGCAATGTAGTTTTTTAAATTTCAATACATTGAAACGCATAATTTGAAATCGATTTTTTTGTAAACAATTCAAGCCTGCTGGCCATTTGTGATGTCCCATCATCATTTTTAGGTTTAAATTTATCAATCAAAGCTTCATTTTCCACGTAGTTTACATTTTTCAGTCAATTTTGGTTTGGCGCTAAATTTAAAATTGACAACAGACACAAGTAATAAATAGCTGCACTATAATTTCTCAAGAAATATCAGCTGTTCAATACAATCCACACAATCTATTGATATGGCAACTCTGGAAATTGCTTGTGTGTATTACTTGGCCTTCTCAGTACCCAACAGAGGAATGAGGCAAGGAAAAATTCCTCAAGCAATTTTTTTTATATGTGATTTGACAGCTCAAGGAAAATTCCACCGCCCTCAGTACCAAGCTTTAAGCTAGGTACTGAGGGCGTTCGAATTTTCCTTGAAGGAATTTGCAAGATATTCCTTGTGTGGATTGTAAAACACAGCGTGACCAGATTGAACAGTAAATTACGCCAAAAATGTAATTTTTTAGTATTTTTCAGTTATCGTGGGTCTGGCCACACTACCCAAGCACATGTGTTTGTTTTTGTCAACTTCTCGCCAAGCCTGGCTGGCCAACAACAACTTTAGACAAAAAATGCTATGACTATGCTACAAGAGAATGATGAAAATGGTTTTGATATGCTAAACACAATATCAAACGCAATGTAGTTTATTAAATTTCAATACATTGAAACGCATAATTTGAAATCGAAAAACATTTAATATTTTTAGTAAGCAATTCAAGCCTGCTGGCCATTTGTGATGTCCCATAATCATTTTTGGGTTTAAATTTATCAATCAAAGCTGCATTTTCCACGTAGTTTACATTTTTCAGTCAATTTTGGTTTGGCGCTAAATTTAAAATTGACAACAGACACAAGTAATAAATAGCTGCACTATAATTTCTCAAGAAATATCAGCTGTTCAATACAATCCACACCGTCGATTGATATGGCAACTCTGGAAATTGCTTGTGTGTATTACTTGGCCTTCTCAGTACCCAACAAGGAATAGGCAAGAAAAATTCCTCAAGCAATTTTTATACACTTGAAAAGTGTATATTAATTTTGCCCAGAAGTTTGTAACGCATAGAAATATTTATTTCCGACCCCATAAACTATAATATTCTTGATCAGGACGACGAGCCGAGTTCATTTCCGCTTGTCCGTCCGTCCGTCGTCGTCTGTCCGTCTGTGTCGTCTGTCCGTCTGTGTCTGTTTCTACGCGAACTAGTCCCTCAGTTTTAGAGCTATCGAGCTGAAATTTTTGCCAGAGTCTTCTTTTACTGACGCAACTAATATGTCGGAACCGGCCGGATCGGATGACTATATCATATAGCTGTATAGAACGATCGGTCGGAAGTATTAGTGAGAAAAACTTTTTGTTTTCCATCGTAGCGTCACCTATCTTGGTATTTTGTTTTAGATGATTTTTACATATTGTGGAAAAATTTATTATAATCGGATGAATATAGCATATAGCTGTCATATAAACTTTATGAAAAACTAGTTCTAGTGGAAAAACTTTTAATTTTCCATTGTAGCGTCACCAATCTTGTATAAGTTTTATATGTCAACACAATTCTGGAAGATTTTATCAAAATCGGATGACTATACTGCCATAGGACCGATCGGTCGAAAAATGTGTTTTACTAAGAAAAGTTTTTTTTATGGCATCAATTTTTATTATCAATGTTTTAGAAATTTTAAATATCTGATATCTTTATATATTTTACCGGTTAAATCATTTAAGATGGCAGTATTAAAATCGGCATAGTCGTTTGCCTTCTCGTTTAATACAAGCTAGTAAGAAATTCCTTTAAGAAAATGCTGGAGGACTAATATTCTTGAACGTCACTCTAATATGACTGAAAATGATGGCAAAGAAACTGATATTTTGGGGAAAGAAGAACAGTAACTCTGATATGACTGAAAATGCCTCTTAAATTGAAAATAGAATCTCTGAAAACAGATTGCATAAATTCTACCTATATCAAATTTTAAAATCTGACAAATTTCAATATTTCCAACTAAGTAGGCCGACGAGAAATTTTTTCAAAAACGTTTAACTCTATCACTAAAAAGAAGTCTCCAAAATTATACAATCACAAAAGAAAAGTCTCCCATCTCTCCAAAACAAGTTTGTGAGCTTAAAGAATCTTAACTAAAATCGTTGAATGTGAGATGAGCGGAAAATAGAAGTCGTCAAACTCTCCAAGGCATTTCAGCAAAACTCTACACAGGCTTTAGCATTAACAAAAAGTCTCCAATAATCTTCGAAGATAGTTTAATCCTAAAAAAAAACATATAACTCTCCAAACCAGCTCTAAAACACTCTTAAACAGCTGTTTTACATATCTTAGTGATCACTGTTGTGAAACAGTTTAAACTTATGGTCAAGTTATGTTCGCGTAGTTTGTCTAATGCAATTTTTGTATTGCTTAGAAATTGTAATGTAGTTAAGATTTAAATAAGCTCAAATAAAAAGTCTCCAAGTATGGAGACAGCACCAAAAAGTCATATATATGGCAGCCACAGAGCAAAACATCTCTTTAAACTAAGCAATTTAAAACAAGAAATATTATAATAATTAACTTAGTCTCCACAAGTCTCCAATTGTTGTTTATATGCATTTATCACTTGGAAATTAAATTCCTACGTACATTTTGTAGACTCATTGGGCTTATAAAGCAAAAATTAAAGAACTGTCATCCCTTAAATGCAGACGAACTCCCATTTTGAAACTCTACAAAGTCTACAAATGAAATATGATTACTTGTTTTATGAGATTTAATCATTTTAAGCGGAACAAATGGAATCAAAGCCTAACACCAACTATGCGAACTTAACACAAGTCTCCAGTACACAAATAAAATGTCTCCAAAATCTACCAATAAACACTTTGCATATCTACAATCTTAAGCAATCATGGCCTAACACCAACTGTGCAAACTTAATACAAGTCTCCAGTACTCTAATAAAATGTCTCCAAACTCTACCAATCAACATTTTGCATCTCTACAAAGACAGCTTAAAATGCCATAGTCTTTAAATTGAAAAACTGTAATAATACTTTTTATTGTAGTCTCCACAAATCTCCAAATTATGTTTTACTCTCATGGAACTGAAATTTGCTTGGCCTAAATACATAGTCTACAATCTCTATAAAGCAAGTTAACTCTTGTTTAACAAAGTCTACAAACTCTCCAAATGAAAAGCGTGCACTAATTTCAAGCAATTTTTTATAATTAATTATTTTGTACTTAACACCAACAGTTCAAACTTATTTTAAGTCTCCAATACTTAAATAAAAGTCTCCAAAACTTTACCAATCAAATTTGCGCCTCTCTACAAAGACTTTTTGGTAACTCCTAGAGCTTCATACATAATCCGGAAATTTAAAAGACTTCAATTACTGTCTGTAGGTGTCTCCACAAGTCTCCAATTGCAGTTTGTAGGCATAAAACACGGGAAAAATAAAGTGGAGGACAGCAAAATATGAATAAAGGGCGCAGCAACAACAAAATGCATTATATTTCGCTTTGAGCGGAATAACGGGACGGGCTGCGAGGGCGTACTAGGACGTTATGCGCCCATCGCTTTACTAGTTTATAAAATTTTAAAGTCTGTAGTCTCTTACAAAAGTCTACACACAACAAATCTAAGAACCAATAAATGCTTAATCAATAGAAACATAGCTTTACATCAACTCTGCAAAGTCTCCACTACCCTAAACTGGTTGTTTATTCAATTAAAATACCATCTCCGTTAGTTTTTAAACTTTGTGTTTGCCATAACTAAAAGTAATTGCCAACATTTTAGCACATCCCTTAACTTCCAACTCTTTCAACTACTACCCCCATTCTTTGCCTGCCCCGTGTTTGATGCATCGACGCGCCGCACTGCAAGTTAATCCATTAGAAGCGTTGCATTTTTAATTTGACATTTGCAAAACAAATTTTCCCGGCAACAACAACTACATCAACTTCAAATAGATAGCTTGACCGGAGTACCCGATGCCGCGCACAATAGTTTTAATATTAAATTAAGGCAATCGAATCGCCAAAACTCACTGGGGAACAGCGACCGCTAGATGGCGCATTTACATGCACAATTTGCGTGAATTGATATTATATCAGGCCAAAGGGAGGAAATGAGCGATGGGGATTGAAACCTCTATAAATAATGCATTGCATTTAGAATTGGGTAACTTTCTAAAATCGATAAAGGGCAAATGAAAAGGTAATTGCCATCAATAATCTAGATTCGGTAACTACTTTTTTGTTTTTATTTTTTACCAACCCCGTGAGACGTGCTTTTGAAAAGTGTATTTTTCTCTGTAAATTATGTTTGTTTATTGCATTTGTGAAATTAGGCATTCGCATTTTTTTAAATTGCCCGAACCGGACCATGAACCGAACCTAGAACATTTTTGATCCCTTGGTTCGGTTCACTACATTAGGTACGATATTCTTAATGTGATTATTCAAAATTAAACTTTAAATGACTACGTCTGATTGCAAAGATGGGACGTTAATGAGATCCTTAGGAAGCAATCAACAAATATTATAAAAATCAAATGATGAAATAGATTAAAAAAAAAAAATGTTGTGTGCTCTCCACACCGAAAATGTTTTATATTGAAGTATTACAAAACGAAGACTTCAAAAATATTGCTCTAACTTAGTTGTATAAGTTGTTGTTGAAAATCAACACTAAAGTTTGATTTTTCTAATAAAAGCTAGTAGAGGTCAACATCTCCAGGAAAATATAATGCCTACACAGATGAACCAATCCGAGACATCCAGACTATATCAATCTTAATCTGATGAAGGTAGTCGATTTTGGATTTTCTCAAACAAAGTATTGACTTGAGTAAAGATTTTCCAATTCTTAGGTTCGAAATAGGCTTAATTCAACAACTCACAGAATTGATTTTAGTTTGTTTTAATATGTAAAGAAAGTTTCGAACTCGCTCTCGTTTGCTTTTCGTTCTTTCGCAATACCGTACTTACTTGAATCTCGATGCACGATTATTTAATTCTCAAGTAGGATCCGTACTTCAAATGGGTGTTTCAATTCTTCTTACATTAAGTACAATTAAGATTTCATTGGGACCAGGGCCCATAGTTATTTTAAGACTAAAGAAAATTAGGTTTGTAATAGAGCTGCAAAACTTTCGATGGCATTATCGATATATCGATAGCCCAGCTTTTGCGGCTCACTATCGATGTTTTTGTAACTATCGATAGTTAACATAATATGGGCACTCTTCCAAATTTGTCTCCTCTCTTGCAACTGTGATACCGCGATTATTACTGTGTAATAGTTTTGGCAAACTATTCGTTTCGATTCGTTTTTATTGGTGTTGGCGGCTCCCAAATGGACAAATGTATAATATTTACTTTTTTCACCATTTTTAGTTAGTAAGCATATGGATATATTATTCTGAACTGAATGTTATTGGATTTTTGTTATTCACGAATGTTTTTCCGATACTATCGATGGTATCGAATAGTTTTCCCAAAAACATCGAAAATATCGATAGTGGCGACCATCGATAGTTTTGCAATATCGATAGTTTTGTAATCTCCAATTTTAGAAAATCCATCTCCATTCTTGCAAAATGGAGGGCGGTGTTGGGCAAGGCCTAACATTATTTTAGACACGTTTTGTATCAAATTCGGTTTGTAAGATCTATGAAGTGATTAAATCTGGATTCAAACCTCCAACTTGGGAGGTCGGAAAACGAAAGGTGGGTTCAAATAAATGGCAAAATGATTGCCTAAAGTGGGAAATTCACTTCAATACAAACGTTATTTTCAAGCCGATATTTAAAATTCAGTTTGTGGGATCAATGGGCCAAATAAATAAAATTAATGAAGTGGAAAATCCACTTCCAAGATCGGAAAGTGGGTGGAGGGGTTTAAGCTAATCTCTATGATATTCGGATTGTAAGCTTTTTGGTTTAAAAAAAAGGAAAATATTTTTTTTTAATTTCGAAAAGCTTATTAACAAGGTCGGAAAAAGGTGGTGCAGGACTAATAAATATAAAAAAGCAATTTTAAAGGTCAAGATTCAAGGCGGCTTTTGAGGCAAAATAAATTGGGAAAATCCACCCTTTAGGTCGGAAAAGTCTTAATAAATGTGTCTCGTACGCTATAAATTATAATTAACCTTGACCTAGAGAGAAGAAAAAAAGATCTTAATTCTTTTATATTTCCAGGTTAAGGTCTCTTTCCAGATCACTTACAAATTTATTTTGGTACAATACTTCATGTGAATAGAAACACTATTGTAAAGCTCTAAAAGCTAAATGCTTTTTAAAAGCTGTCTTACTTATATGAAGCCATCTAAAATGAGGCCCTTTAAGGGCAATTAAAGAGAAGTTGCTTATCGACTAGTTCCAGCGCCTGTTAGTCCTCCCATCCAAACCCAACGAGGCCAAAATGTAAACGGTAAATTTTGGCACAAAAATAAAACTTGAACTAATGTGTTGTTCAGAAGAAGAGCAGCAATTGCAATGCAGCTAATTTTTGGCCAAAGCGAGTTATGCCAGTGTTTATGTTGGATGTTCGTACTCCTGGTCAACACTACTTGGCAGGATTGTGGGCAATCAATCATTTGGTCCTGTGCTGAGCACTTGCTCTAATTGAGCGCCTGTTGCAATTGGATCGAGCATTGGGCCAATCCAATTATGCAGTCACACACACACACACTCGCACACACTGAGAATTTCCTCAATTTCCGAGTAAGGCAAATGGAAGCTGACCAAAGCATTTTCCTACCATTTCCATTTCGTTTGAGTTTTCTTTATCCGTTCCTTGTTGCTTATTTGTTCTATTTTCACCTGCCACTTGCCATTTCGCACACGTAAAGTGTCCAAATTAAACCACCGAAAATTATTAATTTCCCAACGTGTTCGTGTTAACCCATTCGACTTCTTGGGTCTTCTTTGCAATTAGCAAAATGTGCTGATGGTTGGCCATAATTATTGTTGATATGCGATGGTAAAGGATTTCTCTTTCTCTCAATGAAAATGGGGAAAGAAGAGTATCATGGAGATGTACAAACTTAGGTAACAGGCAGAGGGAACAATTGCAAATACTCAATTCTTTAAAACGTCGATCTTAAATTTTTTTAAAAACTCAAATCGTTATTTTTGATATATATATTTACTTAGGCCTAATATCTAACTATTTTAAAAGTTTAAAAAAAATCGGACAAAAAACACGGAAGTTTTGCAGGACACAGGAAGAGGACTGTGACATATGTGAAAGCTCGTTTAGGTTTAGAAAATAATTTTATTCTAAATTCAAGCATGTCCGTGATTGAATTTATACCGTTTTGTTCTTAAAATATGGAGAGTGAATCCATCCTATATCCTTAAAACATACGAGAAAGAATACAAATAATCTAACAGAATGCATTTCTTTAAGTTAAAGCAACTTTACAGTCTAAAAACGAACTAGAAATGAGAACTTTATTCTCTGATTTGGAAATTCCGAACTTAGTCAGCTTTTAAGATCGATTGTACTTAAACTTCCCTTGTTTAAGTACGGAATTCTTGATTTTTTTATAAGGGTGTATACATTCTTGTAATTAAATGAATGAAAACCCACAGTATCAAAAATACAGAGTATTTTGTAGTCATTGCAATCGATTGCATTGTTCTGACTAGTTTTTTTTTTGGTAATTGTAGACTCAAATTTTCGGTATTTCCTCTTCTTCTCTTGGCGGTCTGGCACAATTAGCAACAAGAACCTGACCAATTTTCTTTGTGCCCAGCAACAACAAATGTAACCACTGACCACCACACCCACAAGTTTTGCCACTCACATTTACATGTGAGTGGGCGACCCCCAAGCAAAAGAAAATCACCTACTGGGAACTGTTTAGTGGATTTGTCTTTAATTCTATGCCTGGCTTAGGAAGTTAAAGCGTTGGGCAGGGCTAAAGAGAGTTTAGTCACCTACAACTTAAGTATAGGAAACTAGATTAAAACTACCAAGTATTAGCCTGCTTTGGGTCATATAATTAAGTATTTTTAATAACACAACATCACAAGGAAAAGGCTGCTGGTCTATACAGACGTCCCCGGTTCTATCTTCAGTAGTGTCAGCTGTACACTGAAGAAATGTCAACCTCTTATTGCACCAAGAGGGGAAGTTTGAGAAGAGAGTAAGAAAGATAATTTGATTATTCTTGACCAAAAAATTCACAGAGAGCATTCAAATGATATATTCAATATACTAATTAGATATTAACTTAAATACACTCAGAAAAAAATGTCTGGCAGAATTCTAGAATGATCGTGATGGAATTTCTACCGTTACAAACTTAAAAGATCAAGTATGTTATGTTCTTGGGTGTACTTAAATTAAGTTTGAAACATTCTTAAGTTCAAAAAGTACCATTAATATTATTAAAATGATAACAAATATTCTTGAATCAAGAGTTTTCTTACTTACAGTAAGACAAACAATTCTAGAAAACGCGTACTTAATTCGAGTACAAAATTTCTTAAATTATGTACGAAATAAAAAAGACTGAAATAGAAAATGCGAATCTGTACCTAAAATTCCCAAGTGGTTCTATTCACTTTACTTATGAAGTGACGGTAGGTTTCTGACCAACAGTTATACCCAGGGCTGCAAACCCAAATAATTTTTGCGGAGGTTCGCAGGTTCGAACTCAAATTTAAAAATGGTTAAGGTTCAGAAATTTAGGGTTCAAGGTTTTTGTGCTTAGGTTTTGGTTCGAACCTAGGTTCGTCCCAAGTTTTACCAAATTTATATAGAAGAGTAATTAATTTGATAAAAATATAATAATATATACAGAAATTCTGAATTTTTATTTAATCGAACATACGAATTTAATTATATTTAATTTTTTATTATTATATATTATTATATTATTTCTTTGGGAAATTGTTGGTCTATGCTCCTTTTTTATTTTAGCAACGACCCTTCTTTGGAGCGATCTCCGTCGCGTCTTCACGGATACTCTCTTTAGTCGTAATTTACAATCTTCTTTTACTGACCAATTCGCCATTTGTCGTCGAATAAAAACTTTTGTTTTCTCGTAGCTCCTTATCTTGTATTTTATTTTGTATCACTATTCTGAAAATTTATCAATCGATGACTTATCATATAAAATGATCGCTTTCTAGTTGAATTTTTTTTCCCATCGTGTCACTATCTTTTTTTTTTATATGTTCCGGTAATTCTGAAAATTTATCAAATCGTACATATAGTGCCCTACGTCTTAATCTTTATATATTATTTTATATGCTTTTACGAAAAATGACTACGAAACCGAAAGTTTTTTGGTTCGTAATATTTAAAATTTTTAAATATTTGATATTATTCTTTTTTCAGGTTCAGTAAATTTTTTCTTTCTCTAAATGCAACCAAGTTTTCGTAACGGTTCAAAGGTTCGGTTCAAGGTTCGGTTCACAGTTAATGAAAGGTCGGAATTCCGGGATCGAACCAGTTCGGTTCAAAACAGGTTTGAAGCCCTGGTTATACCTTCTTGGTCATTGGTTTATTTAGGGCCTTAAAATCTTTGCACCCATATTTGATGTGATACAGAGACCTAGTTTCAAGAACAAATTGAAAACAGCATTAGAATTTAATGGGCTTAAACCGAGAACACTTTATACGTAATTTATACACTCTTGTTATCTTTTCAGAATGTTTTGGGGCATTATCTTAGAGTTTATTAGACTTCAACGAGGAATTTGTGGTTATTTTAAGTACGCAAATTCTTGTATTAAGAGTTAATCGGGATTGACTTAAGACTACGATCTAAAAGCATGATCAAAAAAATCGAAAAATAGTTTGAAATGTACTCAAGTATAATCAAGTATTTTAGGATTGAAAAAATCTTACTTGATATAGGAACTTTGAATTTGAATTAAGTATTTTCGTTACCGTATTATTGACACCGTTTGTACTTGATTTGAGTACAAAGCTCTTGGTTTTTTTTTCTAAGTGTACTTTCCTAAATTTTAAAGGTGATCCTACATTTTGTTTAAGTGGATACTCGGATGGCTGAAAGACGTGGTGTTTATGGTATCTATTGCATTTCATGACAACTGTATCGCCAAAAAGGCATTGGAACCCCTTTAAATGGTATTGGTCGCAAACCCAAAGTGACCTGGAGAAGGACCGTCGATACAGAAGCTCGAAGTATCGACAAAACTTTTGGTGATTTCAAAGAAACGGGATATAGAAGAGTTCGGTGGAGAGTTGAAATGGTTGATGCTTTTATTAGTATTAGAGATGGGTTCGGGACGGGATTCCCGAGGGTTCCGAAAAAATGTGTGAGATCGGGACGGTATTGAATTTTAAATTTGTCATTGGGGCGGGATGGACTAGGGTCGGGATCGGGATCAAATTTTCTTTCCTACTCCTACATTTCGAATAAGAAGAATGTGAATGATGCGGGAGTGACCCATTTAAATTATGTATGATTTTAAAGCGATGTTTTGTTCAATGTTTCAGCTGTAAGCTACATTTTATAATAACCATCTGAATATTTCCCTAACGACAATCTTGACCACATCCTGACCAAAACATTCTGTCATTTAATTTACCAAATGTTTTCAATTAAAAATTGTAAATGAAATTTTCAAATATAATTTCCCAAAAATGTACAAAAGAAAATGCCCACCTCAGGTTAAGCCATACAATAATTCCGTTTTATGGCAACAGTATTCCTGCTACTGACAATCATATTTTGCCACAAATAAACAATAAAACATGAGGAGAAAAAGAGGAAGGCTTTGCAATGCTGCTGCTGCTGCTGCTCCTCCACCTCCTTCCTCCCTTTTGGCAATTACAAATTTCATTTTACGCATCAAATTTTATGACAAATACTTGAAACGGATTATGTGCAATTGGAAATTAAATTAGAGACCGAAAAGCACAAAAGGGCAAACGAGAACTTTTTGGATTTTGGTTGGCAGAGCCCGTGGGGCGTCGGAATTTCCTATTGCTTGGCTCTCGATAAGCACACAAAACAAACATTTTAATTCCCATTGAGTTCCTTATGGAGCAATTTGATTTTTTTTTTTTTTTTTTTTTTTGTGTTCGTTTTCCTATTTATACAACAAAAGAATGAAAAGCAGCCAAGGAAATTGCGTCGTAATCGAGGCGATGAGCAGGCATGGCTAATGGCCAGCCTCCATCCACCCACTTGCGAGATGCATCCCTCAAGTGTGTGTGTTTGTTGTTGTAATCGCCGCACGAATCAAATTACAAGAACAAGACCGAGCACAGAGACAGACGAAGCAATTATGGGGCGGAGCGGAGTCCGGGGCAAAATGCGTGAGTTCACATATGGCCCGGAATAAGCCAAACCGCAGGCTGTTCCAATTTTCATAGAGCCTGCAATTTCTTCTTTTTTTGCATCCTTCGATTAAGTCCCTCAAGTTTTTTGTCTCGAGTTTGTCGCCTCCCTTGCAGCTGCTAGCTGCTGCTGCTGCTGCTTCTGCTGGTGGCTGGTTGCACTGGGTTCGTAAACCTCAACCTATAATTAACTTTACCCAAAGCAAAATGGCAAGCAGACGACAACTAAACGGACAGACAGTTGCAAGTACTCGATAACTACACTGGGCTACACAGGGAGGGGTTTTGCATAATGTACACTGACTTGGTTCTAGCTTCAAGTTGGGCAGTTGGCTTTAGTTTAGAGTTGGGTTAATCATTAGTAAGTGAACAAAAATGAGTTGTTCACTGAACTGAACAAGTGAACATGTTCTTTTTCAATTGTTCTTTTTTTTCAGTGACTCTATTTCAGTGACTCTTGTTCAGAGACTCTTATTCAGTGACTCTTATTCAAAGACTCTTGCTTAGTAACTCTTGTTCAGTGACTTTTGTTCAGTGACTCTATTTCAGTGACTCTTGTTCATTGACTCTATTTCAGTGACTCTTGTTCATTGACTCTATTTCAGTGACTCTTATTCAGAGTCTCTTTTTCAGTGACTCTTATTCAGTGACTCTTATTCAATGACCCTTGTTCATTGACTATTGCTCAGTGACTCTATTTCAGTGACTCTTGTTCATTGATTCTTGTTCATTGACTCTATTTCAGTGACTCTTGTTCATTGACTCTATTTCAGTGAATCTATTTCAGTGACTCTTATTCAGAGTCTCTTTTTCAGTGACTCTTATTCAGAGTCTCTTTTTCAGTGACTCTTATTCAATGACTCTTGTTCATTGACTATTGCTCAGTGACTCTATTTCAGTGACTATTGCTCAGTGACTCTATTTCAGTGACTCTTGTTCAGAGACTTTTGTTTAGTGACTATTGCTCAGTGACTCTATTTCAGTGACTCTGTTTCAGTGACTCTATTTCAGTGACTCTTGTTCAGAGTCTCTTATTCAGTGACTCTTATTCAATGACCCTTGTTCATTGACTATTGCTCAGTGACTATTGCTCAGTGACTCTATTTCAGTGACTCTATTTCAGTGACTCTTGTTCAGAGTCTCTTATTCAGTGACTCTTATTCAATGACCCTTGTTCATTGACTATTGCTCAGTGACTCTATTTCAGTGACTCTTGTTCAGAGACTCTTATTCAAAGACTCTTGCTTAGTAACTCTTGTTCAGTGACTTTTGTTCAGTGACTCTTTTTCATTGACTCTATTTCAGTGACTCTTGTTCATTGACTCTATTTCAGTGAATCTATTTCAGTGACTCTTGTTCAGAGTCTCTTATTCAGTGACTCTTATTCAATTACCCTTGTTCATTGACTATTGCTCAGTGACTCTATTTCAGTAAATCTTATTCAGAGACTTTTGATTAGTGACTCTTGTTCAGTGACTCTTTTTTATTGACTATTGATCAGTGACTTTATTTTAGTGACTTCTGTTCAGAGTTCCTTATTCAGAGACTCTTATTCAGTGACTCTTTTTTAGTGACTTGTTCAGTAACTCTTGTTCATTGGCTATTGCTTAGTGACTCTATTTCAGTGACTCTTATTCAGTGACTCTTATAGTGTTTTTACATTGGGGCCGTAACGAGGTCGTAAGCAAAAATGCCGTACGGCACCTTAAGGCATTTTTATTTATAATCATAGCAACTATTCGGAATCAATCATTCGTCTGATACGAAATAACATACTAAATCTCAAATATTTGAATAACAAGTAAGTCTACATTTTTTATTTAAATATTTTTGAGATAAATAACCAATTTATATACAGTGGATGTTGGGAAAAAGCGAAAGATATGGTCCGAGGACCTCGAAAAAGTCTTAATCAGCATTTGGGAAGAGAAAAAGGATGAAATTCGGGGACAAAGAAAAAATATTCATATACATGCCGAAATGGCAGAGGAGCTAAAGAAACGGTGGAGGCACTAGATATAAAGAAAACTTGAAACATTCAAACAGTATATTAGGTAATAATTTTTTATTTATGTCCTTGAATAACATCAATTTTTATTATGGTAGAATCGAGAAAAATGCAGTTGGGCCGTCAGGAGGATCGCCATCGAAGTGGATTCATTTCGATAAGATAGCTGAAATAATGACGTCTTCAAAATCGGTGAATTTTGAAACGCTTATTGAAGAGAGCACTAGTAAGTAAATTTATTATGTTTATACATCTTTTTATTTATAAAAAAATTAAAAATTCGCAGGTGCTCCAAGTTTTGTAAGCGTTGAATCGGAATGGGAATCTGTGGCAATCGAAAATGGAGTTGACGACAGCATTAATCGTTATCTGAAGGTCAGAATAAAAAAGAAAAATTGACAAGCATGGCATGGTTTTGGATCGTCTGGATGAAGCAAATCGAATTGCTACCAAAACAGCAGATTCAATTAAAATAATAAGCGAAGCCTCCGTGGAGAGAAATTCGATTCTAAAATCTATCGCCGAGAATCAAAATCGCTTAATTAGTTTATTGGAACGACAGATAAATTCAAACATCTCATAATTATTAATTATAATATTAAAAAAAGACAAAAAAATTTAATAAACAATTTTTTTTTAATTAAATGATTCTGCTATTGCTTTTCTTATTCCCTCAGCAATGCTGCTAGGTCCAGCTCCGGAAAAGGTTTCAGTGACAGGTTGCTCCCTTAGTGGATCATCTTCTTGTATGTTCCAAGAATCTTGATAATCGCAATTTTTTTCATTTAACAAATTGTGTAGAACGCAACAGCATTTGATAATAGCAAAACATTCTAATAAATAGAAGGACCATATAAATACCGATTGCCCCAAAGTTTTCTTTCAATACCCAAGAGACTCAAAGCCTTGGACGCATTCTTCAATTTTCATTTGGGTTAAGAAGTTCGGTCTTAAGTATTTCGGCGCAAGATTTCTCCAAACTGTTGAGCAGAACTCCTTTAAAATGTTGCACACACTTGCTTTAGAGACACCAAACAGGCAGCCAATTGTCCGGTACTCCGCAGAAGACCCTAAAGTGTACAATGCTATTGCAATGCGTTTTTCTAATGGAATACAGGGCCGACAGTTAGAGTCTTTTCTTGCCATTTGGGGAAGCTTCTGAACAATGTAGGAAAAGATATGGCGCTCCATTTTAAAGCTTTCTTTAAACATTTCGTCTTTCATTGAGGGCACGTCCTTCTCCCAATAGCATCCGTGACGTTTCTTTTTCGCGTACAAAGTACTATTTTACTTTTTTTAACTTACGAGCATCCAAATTGATCTCTCAATTGGCGTAAGAAGAGTTGCCGCCATCCCAATACATGCGTCAGCTTGCTGGCGACTCTCCTTGTATAAAGCAATTGCTCGTTCATCCTCGTCGTTGGTCACATATTGTATGCTTTCGATTAAGGCTTGAGCCTGAGCAATAATATCTAAATTTACACACATTTTATTAGAAATGTAAAAACACACAATTGTAACTGTCAAATCTGCTTTACGGCACTTTTGTTTGTTGTGCTCAATGTAAACACTTTTTTTTTAGTTATAGTTCGTGCAAAGTATGTCACCAGAAGAAACATTCGACCCCTAAAGTATATATATTCTTGTCAGCATCAATAGCCGAGTCAATATAGCATGTCCGTCTGTCTGTCCGTCTGTCCTCCGTCTGTAGTGAACACCTAGATCTCAGGGACTGTAAGAGCTAGAGCTACAATTTTTCAGTGTAGACTTGTATTGTCTGACGCAGATCAAGTTTGTTTCAAATTTTTGCCACGCCCCCTCCCGCCCCCCATATGAAAAAAACCTTATCTCCCACAATTTTGAAATAGATTGTTCGAACCTTCTAGACATACTTTAATCATCATACCTATATCTACATCTTTTTCGCGGAACTATAGTAGAGTTACCGCCCCCGCAATTTGAAAATCCCTATCTTCCCAATTTTGAAAATACTTGTAATCCTTCTAGACTATATTTTAATCATCATTACCTATCGATCTGTCTACATCATTTCTTGATCAGAGAACGATAGAAAGTTGCCACCCACGCATTTGGAAAATACCTCATTCTCCCACAATTTTGATCAAGATTGTTCGAACCTTCTGACCTATTTCAATCATCATTACCTATCGATCCCTATATCATTTCGATCAGATGAACGTAGAAAGTTCCCCCCCCAATTTTAAAAGCCATAACTCCCACAATTTCGAAAATAGATTATCAAACTTATTAGACATGTATTTTAATCAATTACTTATCGATCCACCACTAGTTTCCCGCTCAGATGAGTTATGTAGAGTTTTGGGAAAAAAACACATTTGGCATGATCTAATAAAATATTCTGAAATAAACCTTACCCTGAGTAATGGTATATCGAAGTCAGGCCGACTCCTTACGCCTCTTTCCTTAGCTTGGTGCAGTGCCGTATGGCCCCAGTGTAAAAACACTATTAGACACTTGTTCATTGACTATTGCTTAGTGACTCTATTTTAGTGACTCTATTTTAGTGACTCTATTTCAGTGACTCAATTTCAGTGACTCTATTTCAGAGACTCTTATTCAGTGACTCTTGCTCAGAAACTCTTACAATTTTTTTAAATCGTCTTTGAGTTATTTTTTAAACGTCCAAAACCATGTTAGCCAGTGTTCTATTACTTCGGTCCGGCCCCATCCTCGCTAGCTTCAGTTGGTTAAAAACTCTTTTGGTCATTGCCAAGTCGTCGTTGTCTTCACATATCTGCGACGAGCTTGACTGACAGCCACAATGTTATGTTGATGTTGGGTTGAGGTCTTCTACCCCTTCCCTCCAGTCCACAATACGTACCCCCCGCACACCTACCTGAGCAACAACAACTCGTTAACTGCAACGTTGTGTGTTGGCTGGTTCTTTGGCCTTTTCTTCTACCTTCCTTCCAGCCAGTTCCTTTCGGTTAAGTTGCGTGAGCACCGAAAGGCCTGACCATCATCGACCAGCGGGTTTTAACGTTCCACTTCATTTCTTCTTCATTTTGTTTTTTTTTTTTCTGTTTTCTTCTTATTGTTCTTTTTACCTGAGCCACGGCCCCGGCATTGTTATGCTATCCAGGCCTTGGGTCTTTCTTGCTTAATCTGTATGTAATTCAAGCCCCCCAAACTCAAGATCATGGGCTGATTCTTTAATTTCTTCTTCTTGGTTGCTTAATTTTGTTTTCATTTTGGTTTTTGTTGTTGTTAGTTTCCTTGGAGGGCATTTGTTTGATTTACTAACGTCAGAAGATCAAAAACTCATTTGGTTCGATCAGTTTCGTGTGTGTGTGTGGGGGAAATTTGATCTGAAATATTTTCAATTTTTATTTATGCCTTTGTTGAAACTGACTTCTTGGCCTTTGGCTTTCTACACACATTGCACTTGATGGGATTTCGTTGATTTAGTTTAAACTTAGGGAAAGGGGAGCAAATCCGTTCATAAGTAAATTAAAGATTTTGTAGATATTTTGAAAGGGATCAACCTGTTTTGTACGTTTGACAAATCTTTGAACTTTAACAAAATTATAAAAGAATACAAAGTGGAGAGCTGCGGTGGATTAATCCGGGGTTCGACTGGTTCTTACAGCTGTAAGCAGCGAGCCTTGTAATCCCAAGGAAATTCCGCTGAAACCGAAAAAGTTGCGGCAAAATTCGTTTCATAATTCTCAGAGCGGCCTTTAAGAATGTAGAGTGACCAGGCATTAGCAAAATGCCAGTCAATAGTCACTGAATCTAAAACGGTCACTCTGTTATGTCAGCTGTGGTTTTTTTAAAAACTTAAAGTCACTTTGTAAAATGGTTGTTTAGGATCGGATAGGATGACTTTATCCTATAGCTAAAATATAAAAATGTATTCTATATTGGGATTTTTAATAAAAAAAGAAATTGTTAGTAGGGTTAAGTGCGCAATAATATGTAATCGATAGTTTAAGATATAATGTAATCGATAGTTTAAGTTTGCTCAACACCATGGCGGTGTCCGTGGCGGCAATGGACGCGGTGGCGACCGTGACGGCGTTCGTTCCCGTCGATCCACAGTCCATATTTGAACAGAGTGTTGTTAATGCTGCGATAAACCGAAATATATGTAAACTGTACTGCTTACAGACAATTAATCTTGGAGTGGAAGTTAACGCTCCAAAAATTGGTTTCAGCAGGAACTGGAGCAGGAGACTTAAATCATAGAAATAAAGTATGATGAAGGGGATGAGGAGGAAGTCGATTTAATCGATTTAAAGTTGATCGATATAGAATATAAAAATTATAGAAATTAAAAACCTGGACAATGATGATGATGATTAAAAGAATGATGAAGAAGAGGGCCCCACTAAATCAACAACGATTTAATCGATTTAGAGTTAATCGATATAGAATATAAAAATTATAGAAATTAAAAACGTGGACAATATGTGATGATGATGATTATAAGGATGATGAAGAAGAGGGACGTGGACAATGATGATGACTAAAAGGATGATGAAGAAGAGGGTCCCACTAAACCAACAACGATTTAATCGATTTAGAGTTGATCGATATAGAATATAAAAATTATAGAAATTAAAAACGTCGACAATATTGATGATGATGATGATTAAAAGGATGATGAAGAAGAGGGCCCCACTAAACCAACTTAAAATAAAATGTATAAAATTTATGTTTAAAGAAAAGTGAACCCTCACTTATACCAAAGTGAGCCGCAGCCCTAAGACAGGTATCACTTATCTGCCAAAAGCTGTTGGCTTTGAAGATCTGGAAGATGGTCTAAACGATAACCATGAGCCTGCTACATCCAAGCTACAAAAAATGCTTGCATTCATGGTACTAGGGTTATTATCAAATTTGAAATTTTCTCCTTGGAGTTGTAAAATATAATGTGTCTACAAGAAATAATTCACAAATGATTGCAAAAGTTTTAAAAATGCATCCATCATCATCAGGCAGAAAAAGCAGCAGATTGCGCAGAAATAAATCAGTTACAAAGCGGAAAAATTAACCTAGAGCGAAAGAACGCTACTTTACGCATACCAATGAAGCAGTTACGGTCACAGGCACACCCTGTAATGGAGACCACTTACGCAAGGATTTCGTTTTCACGAAGAATTATAGGTTTAATCCACCACAAGTTCTACACCTATAATATTACTTTTACCAGATTTATTTGCTTGAATATTACTTGGCAAGAAATTGTCGCAGGGCTCAATAGTGCCAACCTTATTACTTTCGATTGTATTGTACATTTGGTATTAAAATCAGTTTAGAACCAGAGATCGTTCAAAGAAAAACAACAGCAAATTTAAATCCAAAACATTATTCAAGTTATTGAGAAAAAAATCCAGAATAAAATTCTTTTCAACTTTTACAAACAAACAGCAAGATTGAGGTCCTTCACGTTCAAGCATCAGAACGACACTGAAGACAATGTACTGAATGAATGCAATGGCTGCTCATCGATTGCTAATGAATTCGATAGTTTCTCATCGATAACCATATATTAGTCGATGGGGAAGTAATACCGTGTTTCCATTAGAGCAGCATCCGCGTTCACATCCATTCCTCGAAGAACGTGCGTTGAACTCAGTAGAGATCGGACCTTCCAAGTAGGCGTTAGAGTTTGTTGTTTAAGAAGTCAACTTCTTTTATAATTATATCATATATGTTAGTTGAGTCTGAGACACGACACAGAGCAGAGCTCATTAAAAAAATATAAATAAATACAAGTAACCAAAAAGGTACGTTATTACAAACTCCTTTAAAAAAAAAAAAATGCCAGTTGGTAGCCGAGGGAAAGAGGAAAAAAAAAGTCGTGTTGACTTTGAACGCTGGTATACGATGAATATCGATAATCCAATATCTTTAAAAAATGAAATATTTTTTATAATGTTATTGTACATATTTTCAGATTTTTCCTGTTGACATGGTGACTTAAAGCTGCAGTTGTCAAGTGGTTACAAGGGGTCCTTCCGTGAATATTAAAAACGAGAAGGCAAAGCTAACTTCGATTGTGCCGAAGTTTTAATACACTTGAAAACGTTTACTCCAACTGATTTAACCGGTAAAATATATAAAGGATATAGATATCTAATATTTAAAATTTTTAAATCATTGATAAGAAAGATTTGATAGCATAAAAAAAACTTTTCTTAGTAAACCACATTTTCCGACCGATCGGTCCTATGGCAGCTATATGCTATAGTCATCCAGTTTTGATAAATTTTTTCCGAATTGTGTAAAAGCATATAAAACTAATATATGCCAAGATAAGGGACGCTACGATAGAAAACAAAAAAGTTTTCCTCACCAGAACTAGTTTTTAGACCGACCGTTTATATGGCAGCTATATGCTATAGTCTTCCGATTTTGATAAATTTTTCCAGAATTACGCGGAAGCATATAAAACTAATACAAACCATGTTTGGTGAAGCTACGAAGGAAAACTAAAAAGTTTTTCTCACTAGAACTAGTTTTTTCACCGACCCTTTATATGACAACTATATGATATAGTTATCCGATTTTGATAAAATTTTTCCAGAATTATGTGGAAGCATATAAAACTAACATATACCAAGATTAATGACGCTACGATGGAAAACAAAAAAGTTTTTCTAACTAAATCTAGTTCTTAGACGGATCGTTCCTATGGCAGCTATATGATATAGTCATCCGATCCGGCCGGTTCCGACATATTAGTTGCGTGCAGTAAAAAGAAGACTCTGTGCAAAATTTCAGCTCGATTGCTTTAAAACTGAGGGGCTAGTTCGCGTAGAAAAAGACTGATAGACGGACAGACGGAATTGAACTCAGCTCGTCGTACTGATCAAGAATATATATAGTTTATGGGGTCGGAAATGAATATTTCTAAGCGTTACAAACTTCTGGGCAAAATTAATATACACTTTTCAAGTGTATAAAAAAAACCATTTCCGTCACTCGATATGTATCTATCGATATCGATACTAATGCTGTAAAGTATCGATACTCGATAGTTTCAGTGCTGGAAATGGCAATTATTTTGTCTTTCGGTTTGCCGTTCATCTGTCCTAACAGGAATTTACTGAAATTTATTCCAATTTCTATTCAAAATCGAAAGGTAATTAACAGAAACAATTTAAATAGCTTTATTTATTTAACTTTATTTATTTGAATAAATTTTATAATTAATTAAATTCTTCACTCTATCTCCCTCACTCTGGTACTATAACGGTGTACGCGAATATAATAGAATGAGCCAAGCACCGAATTGTTACATTTGAAATTTGTTTCGTTCTTTATTTTCAGGTAAGATTTTAATCGACAACTTTGCTTCAAATTTAACAGTTTTTTTTTTAAATAATAAGTTTTATTTAAAGCAAATGATTTAAGAAAAGGCCGTTAAACGGCTTATCATTATTTGTTAGAACCAAAATTATGTTGGCCATCTTTCTTCTCAAGAAAATATTTATACATAGCTTTGGATTTTTCCCTTTTCCATTTAGTCTTCTTTCCATTTTGATATTAATATTCATAGAAAATCGACGAAATTTATGCGTAAAACTGTAAAATTAAAGCAATTACAGAAAACGGGCGACTTGGAAGAGCACAACAAGAGTCTCCAGATAATTAAGCTAGATTTTGCGTGTTAGGGGCGTGGCATTAGCGGCACCTGAGGGAGACTTTAGCTATTCCCCCATCCGGACGGAGGTCATTTGGTATGCGGGACATGTCCAGACACAGGAGCCGTTGCCGCTGCTGCTGCTGCTGCCGCCGCCTTGGGCTCTAAATCAAAAATTCAATAAACATTGGAAGGAACAAAAAGTAAAATCAGTAAATCTGTAAAAATATTTACAATGTTGTTTTTTTTCTTCATTCTTTTCTTTTGGGTTTGTTTTTCTATGCAAAGCGCGTGCCTTCCAGTGGCAGAAAAGGTTTCTGTTTGATCAGAGTTTTATAGTTTTGAGCTTTTGCTTGCAAGCAGACAAGAAAACAAGTTTTCAAACTGGTTTCTCAGTTAAATCAAACATGAACTCGGGCGACACACACACACACACACAAGACAGGCTCAAAAGACTCAAGAGCTGAAATGTTGTTAATGGTAAGTCCCCCCCCCCGCCTCTACATTGTTGCTCTTGACTGGAAAACTGGTTAAAAGTAGATCGTTAACAGCGATCGGTTAAAAACTCAACGAAGTTCCCCAGTTCTCTCTCTCTGCTCTTTCTAACTTGATTAAGTCAACTGGTTTTTTTATTCGAATCCGAATGCGCTAAGAAGGGGTAAGGCTAATTGTTTATTCATTTTTGTGAGGCACTTGAAATTTTGTACAAAAATTTCATTAAAAGTTTTTGAGATTTTAAGAAGAAGAATTCTCTTCGAAAATTATGTTTTTTATGAAGATGGCAATAGTTTATTTGTAGAATAATCAGAAAATCGAATATAAGTTTTTGTTCTGGCTTTGGTGCATATGTTCGAAGTCGAAACGCTCCTGTGTCGGTTTTAAGCAAGTTAAAAAAAAAAGTTTTTCAAACTGAAACCAATACCTGAGAGATCTATTTTTTTTTAAACTTGACAGGTTAACCGGAACACAAAAATGCATAGAAAAAAAATTTCCTTAAACAAAATGTTTATCAAACATCCTATAAAAGCTATTGAGGTAAATTTTCTCATTTCCTATCAACCTACAATTTTGCTCAGTTATATATAACTTTATGTGATAGATAGCACTTTTGATTAAAATTGGCTCTATTTTTAGTAATTTCGATACAAATATACATCTCCAAGTCCGACATTACGTAGATCTTTAATTGGAAATTAATCTCAACCCGTCCGTAAGAAGCTTCACAGTTCCACTTAGCTGAATTTAGTTGGTCTGAGTACTAAGCTTAAGTTTAGAAATACAACACAACATTTTCTACCCAAAGTCACAAATTTCATCGGATTAACTTGTTAATTTTTTCCATTTCTTCCCTTCTTTGTCATGATTTAAAAATAGAAGGTGACGCTTCGCTATTCTCAGTCGACCAGGTGCGATGATTCCAGGTTGCTTCCCATGGTCGCTTTTGATTTCCTATTACAGCCAGTACTTTCAATCGATAACTTTCAAAAATGTATGTATTGACTGTGTGGCCCTGGTTTTTTGCGGTTTTGTAGCCCTGAAGTTCTCTAATTTATCGCGCAAGTAAAAGGGAACTTCTGGTTATGCTACCTTATAATTAATAGAGGAATTCCTAAAAGTGATTTGCTATCGATTTTGATTTCGTCGAACAGCTGTTCACAGCTGCTCTATACAAAATGAGCAGTGTGCCAAAAATAAGGAAATTAAGGTCATACTAATATTTATGCTGCGTCCTCACTGCAGCGCATTCTTGCATTTCTGCATTCTTGTATCAGATGCAACATTTCTGCCATATAAAAGTCATAGGAGCTAGTGGTGGCAAAAAGTTGCATTCAACATAAATGCAGCTGCATCTAGCTTGTTTTAGTACTTTCCTGCTAGAGTATCGATAATTCTGCCTATCGCTTGGGTATCGTCACAGTTGTGACCACTAACAAAAACAAAAAACAGTTGGGAAATTTTAAGCGGGGGAAAATGGCCAAAGTAGCAGAAGAAATAATTTTTTTGGAATTTATGCGCATGTTAAGATTATTAATTTTGTAACATTTGCAGAGACGAGGTTTGCATGGACACTAGAAGCCACATCTATATATATATATATTTATTTTTATATATTTTTAGAAATATTGTACTCTCCAGAATGTCATGTAGTGCCACAATATTTCATATTTATATAGATAAAAAACACTTTTGGCCTGATTTGATGCTCATCATAATATAGAAACATAATCTTAATTCATTTTATTCCCATTTTGTTTACATTGTGATAAGATAACTAGCTTATCACAATGTAAAGAAGGCCAATATCAGCTGTTCAATGGATGCAAGAATGCAAGTATGCAAGAATGTGGACAATGAGAACACTCTGTCGCATCTCTTCAATTAATCGAGTTATATATTTATAGAAATATTCTACCCTCCAGAATGTTACTCTCCAGAAAATCATGGCGGTGAGAACCTAGCATTCACGAAATCAGCTTCGAGGCTAATTTTGATTTGAATTTGCTTTCTAGTGTGACCGTACTCTTCGAAGAAAATAATGCGGCTAAACTTGGTGTTTGTTATACCGGAGTTACACAGGGCGTATCATTGTCGAAGATGCGAAAAAATGATGCAGCCGTATAGACCGCAGCCGCATCATTGAAACAGCTGTTCGCCATGCCAAACGTAAACAAACCGAATTAGTAAGAAGAAGAGAACAAATGTAATTTATTGAAATAGAGACAATTATGAGCGATAATATGTTAAATGTGGCACGCGGTGTATTTGGCAACGGCACTCTGTTAATCAAAATGGAAATGGGGCTTGCATTTGCGTATCATTTATTTTTTTAAATTACGCGGTCTAATTATATTGTAGTTGCTTATCGAAATTCGATGGCAAAATCAGCTATTCGCAATCGATTCCGTGAAACAATACTCGATACTCGTCAATATACGGTCACTCTTTCCGCATCATTGCCGCATCATTAAACATGCGGCTCTTCTTCTATCCACAGGTTTCTTATGGGAAACAATTCCGCACCTTCCGTTTAACGGAAAATTTCAATGATGCGGCCTGTCTAAACAGCGTATTACATTCAATTTCAATGGATGCGAGAATGCAAGTATCGCATCTCTTCGATAAATCGTGTTATCGATGGCAAAGAACCTACCAATAGCGAAATCAGCTGCGAGGCTAATTTTGATTTGAATTTGCTTTTAGTGTGACCGTATAATCAGCTGTTCACGAAATCTAAATCAAATCAGTGCGCAAAAAAGCTTCCGTCAACTAATTTAGATCAAATCACTTTCAGTCATCCCTCTATTATAACATGGTGTATTGTTGTGCTAGTGGTGTTAAATGAACACGATAGTCGAACGATGGGCAAAAGTAATCGAATATATCCCAAACAATCCAATAATCTTAGCTGCGTCCAAAAAATACATAATTTTTTTCTCCCTAGGCCTTTACACTTTTTATATACTTCTTGACCGAGACGCAATAACGCAATCCTATTGTAAACAGGCTATAAATAAATGTATATTTGTTGTCATCCCACATAATTTAGCATTATTTTTACCTTTAGAAATAATGTTATTCAGTGTTTTTTTTTACATCTTGTCTTTATTGATTCGTATTTTTGGTTTTATTTAAGTACTTGCTGGGACTATTTTGGTACATAAATACCTATGTACTTAAACATTTTGGAGCTATTTTATTTCTCTAACACTTACAGTAAGTCTAAATATCTGGACTCTTCATCAAAACTGTCCAAGAATGATTTATTTTTATTTTTAATTCGGAATGAATAAATTTTGGCAATTTTGGTTTTATTTATTTCAGCGCCAAGAACGAATTATATTGAAATTGAAATATTTGTGTTAAATGAATTATTGGAATAGCACTTGGAAATTCAAATTGAATTAATTCATATTGAATTAAAAATAAACGAATAAATCTTGTTTTTGTTTAGGCAAATGAATTTTGTATAGAATGAAATTTAAAATGAGTTGAGTAAATGAATTGCAATTCGTTTTTTATATTTTATGCATTTGGAATTTATTACATTTTATTCACATTGGCTTTTTTTTTCAAACTTAAAAATTGTTAATTCATCAGGAGTTAAATCGAATTTGCTAAAAAAAAAAATTGAGACCTAGAAAATTTTATTCATAATGAATTATACTAAAATGAACCACCATAATTTTTGCAAAACTTTTAATTCAAATTTTCAATTTAATTCAACCAAATGGGGGCCACTCCATAAGAGCCACGTTTTGCTGCTGAATCCACGTTTTTACCCAACCGAGCTGTATGAATTGGGACATTATCCTGTTTGAAAGTCCACAATAAATGTCCGAAGATGTTGTTTAGCTTAGGAAATGATTTCTCGAGCAAGCCTTTGTAATGCCTTTGTAATAATATGAGATGGCACCCCCCAGCTCTCAATTACCATCTCAATCCGCCATTATTTCCGGTTTAATAATTGCGGTGAGCAGACAGCTATAAATAAGTAAAAAAGGAATTATTAAATAATATGCGGCCCTGTTTTATCAATTGAAATTTCCACTGAAAATCGAAAAGAAAATCGACTCCGATTTCGAAACATGACCCATAAAAATATTTTTGAATTATTATTTTAATTTATTTCCTTGCAGATGGGAAACATTATTGGTGGAGAAGCCCTCAATGGAGGTGGAAAAGCTGGATATGAAGGCGGACGCGTTGGCGGTTATGGACTCCGCTTATGGAAATTAAGAATGGCGATGATAAGAATGATGATGACTAAAAGGATGATGATGAAATGGGCTCCATTAAACCAAACTAAAATAAAATGTATAAAATTTATGTTTTAAGATTTTTTATTGGGAAAAGAAAGTCAACCCTCACTCATACCGAAGTGAGGCGCAGCCCAAAAGCTGTTGGCTTTGAAGATCTGGAAGATGGTCTAAGCAATAACGATGAGCCTGCTACATCCGAGCTACAAAAATGCTTGCATTCATGGTACTTGGGTTATTATCAAATTTGAAATTTTCTCCTTGGAGTTGTAAAATATAATGTGTCTACAAGAAATAATTCACAAATGATTGCTAAAGCTTTAAAAATGCATTCATCATCATTATGCAGAAAAAGCAGCAGATAGCGCAGAAATGAATCAGTTAAAAAGCGGAAAAATTACCCTAGAGCGAAAGAACGCTACTCTACGCATACAAATGAAGCAATTACGGTCACAGGCACACCCTATAATGGAGGCCACTAACGCATAGATTTCGTTTTCACGAAGAATTATAGGTTTAATCCACCACAAGTTCTACACCTATAATATTACTTTTACCAGATTTATTTGCTTGAATATTACTTGGCAAGAAATTGTCGCAGGGCTCAATAGTGGCAACCCTATTACTTTCAATTGTTTCCTTTACTTTGTACATTTGGTATTTAAATCAGTTTAGAACCAAAGATCGTTCAAAGAACAACAACAGCAAATTTAAATCCAAAACATTATCCAAGTTATTGAGTAAAAATCCAGAATAAAATTCTTTTTAACTTTTCCAAACAAACAGCAAAATTGAGGACCTTCACGTTCAAGCATCGGAACGACACTGAAAACATTTTATTAATCCGAACAAAAATCAGCCAACTAAGATTTTCCGGTTAATTTAATTTTTTTGTTACATTTTTGATGTAGAATGTATAATGTAGATTTGCCTAGCACGCCGCTATACAATACTAATTTTTGTTGCAACTCTGGACGTGCCAAAATTTGCCATCAATTTCACAATAAAATCTCTGGTCGACCAAAATAATAAGTTTTGTAATTTTAATATCGAAACATCCCGTGCGGGAGTACTTTGTCTGTAAGGAACAAAAGAAAAGGAACAATCATTCCGAAAACCTATTACGTCATTTAAAACGGAAACATGAAATTTAATTCCTAGAACTGGAAAAAATGGAAGAAGAGAAAAAAAAAGATTGCAACATCAGCCTGCATTTTATAACCACGAGACGACATTTTCTGCTTTAAAACTAATTCTCTCTGACTTAAGATGCAATTTGTTCTGAAAAGGTTTGGTAAGATCTAAGGATTGAGGCGTTGATCTAGTTTAGCATATCAATATTTTTTAAACTAGCTTTCAAAGCACTATTTTACTAACATAAAAAAAGTTGTAAGAGGTCAGAGAAAAATAACAGACTTTTTTACAAAATGGCAATGGATGCACAGTGTGGAATTATTATGAGAACTATCGACGGTGTGGAAAAACAATTGAGTTGATAATGAATATACCATATATATACAGGGTTGCCCATATTCGACGGACCCATCTGGCAACGCCATAACTTTTGACAGAGATGTCAGATCGCTTAATGACATACCGCGTTTGAAGCGTCAGTCCAAGCAGATTTTTACCATGGAACAATACACGCCACGCGAGCGCTCTGAAATAGTTGAAATTTACATTCAACAGAACAAGTCAATTGTGAAAACTCAACGTGCTTTTAAAAAATTAAAAAATGTGAAAAGTGCGCCTTCTAAGAACACCATTAAGCGTTTATACGAAAAATTTTCGACTGGTGAGGCTCTTTCTAATCCGAAGAGGCCAAATAAAAGTCGACCAAGGCGATCGGCCGAGAATATCGCTGCCGTACGAGCCAGTGTTGAGAGGTCCCCAAGAACATCCCAAAAACGCCGTTCTCAGCAGTTGGGCATGGCTCGGTCCACTTTACAACGGATTATTCGCGTTGATTTGCATTTGTTCCCGTACAAAATTCAATTGACGCAAAGATTGTTGCCTGCGGACAAGCCTCGTCGATTGGAATGGGCCCAAAGAGTCATCGAAATGGCCGAAGATGACGAGCAATTTTGGAACAAAATTATCATGTCCGATGAAGCCCATTTCACATTGAATGGGACCGTAAATAAGCAAAATTGCCGTATTTACGCCACTGAAAATCCTCAGGAGATTCAAGAAGTGCCTCTTCATGACGAAAAAGTCACAGTTTGGTGCGGCGTTAGTGCGAAAACGGTCATTGGGCCGTTTTTCTTCCAAAATGAAAATGGCCATGCTGTTACCATCAACCAGGAGCGTTATCGCGACATGATGACCAATTTTGTGATGCCAATTATTCGTCGAAAGCGTATGGAGGCAGTTCTGGTTTCAACAAGACGGCGCTCCACCGCACACAAGTCGCATAACAATCGATTTTCTGAAGAAATTGTTTCCGGGCCGTTTGATGTCGAAAAGTGGTGATTTGGACTGGCCACCGCGTTCGCCCGATTTGACGCCGCCTGATTTCTTCTTGTGGGGATATTTGAAGTCAAAGGTTTACGTTAACAAGCCAAGGACCGTAGAAGAGCTCAAGGACAACATTCGTGAAGAAATAGCCGCTATTCCGGCCGAAATGTTGGCGAAAACGATGGAAAATGCTGCAAAAAGGGCACAATACGCCATCAACGCCAGAGG
The DNA here is from genome assembly GCA_018904225.1 of Lordiphosa mommai. NCBI lineage: Eukaryota > Metazoa > Arthropoda > Insecta > Diptera > Drosophilidae > Lordiphosa > Lordiphosa mommai. The sequence continues at coordinate 99,727 of JAEIFT010000559.1, forward strand.
CGGCCATTTGAGAGATATCATATTCAAAAATTGATGTAAACAAATCTACTTGGAACAAATTAAATGATTAAGATTGCCAACCGCCAAATTTTTATTTTTTTCTTTGATTTTTTAAAAAAAACATGGGTCCGTCGAATATGGGCAACCCTGTATTTTATTTCCTTTCAGGTAAAAAAATTAGATAGAGCAAATGACATCTTGAATAAAGATGCAAAATATGGATATCCCCAAAAAAAAAAATGAATTGATATTTTTGCCTATAGTCAAGGGTTTAAAATTTCTGTTCTAGATAACAATGTTAAGAACGCGGGATGCAAATCGGTTCTGAACCGAACCAAACCGTACCGAACCGCTTATTCTTGCCCATAAACCGAATCCTCTTCTGTTGGCAAATGCTGAACCGAAAGTCTAAATTTTTTAGCGGTTTGCATCATCGTTAATAGCGCGAAGGAACCAGCTCTCTGAAGTCATAAATTGACAGCCAAAAGTTAGAAAATTTCTACTTAAATATGCAACTTCAAGAATCCTCCATGAACCACATCACCGAAAATGGCTCAAAAGAAAGCAGCTCTCTAAAATTAGAAAATGACAGCCTAAAGAGAAAAAATAACTCTTTAAATATGTTTCAAGAATCCTCCATGAACCACTGAACCACATTCCCGTTGATAACACCAAGACAACAGCTCTCTAAAATTAGAAAATGACAGTCTTACGAGTAAAAACTCTTAAAACAAAAAAAATGAACAATGAAATCATACAATTTATAGTAGGAAATTCCTTTAAGAAAATGCTGAAGGTTACTTATATTCTTAAACATCACTCTAATATGACTGAAAATGATGACAGAGAATCTGATATTCCTGAAAGTAGGGACTCAGTAACTCTGATATGACTGAAAATGCCTCTGAATTTGATAAAACGAATCTCTGAAAACAGAATGCATTAATTCTACAAGACATATTTTTTGAAACTTTTAGGCATATATTTTAATTGAAATTACTTATCGATCTACCATACACCGTTTCCAGATCAGATGAACGATATTCGAGTTATAAGCAAATCAAATAATTATGCTGGGCAGCACTTGCACAGTTTGTGTGACTCCCACACTTTAAAGTTATTAGTTATATACAAACAGGTACAGAGTATATTACACACGATTGACGACTTTCATTATTATAACACCTCATATACATGAGATTGGTGTTTTTACATGTAGAATGTATAATGTAGATTGCATAGTACAATAGTAATTTTTGTTGCAACTCTGGACGTGCCACGATTTGTCAGCAATTTCACAATAAAATCTTTGGTCGACCAAAATGATAAGTTTTATAAATTTTGTAATGTAATGTCGAAACATCCCGTGCTGGAGTATTTTGTCTTTTTGCTACATCAATGCCAGCCCGAACACACGCTATAGCCTGAAAAGGTTTGGTATTATCTAAGACGTTGATCTAGGGATTTAAAGTTTCAAAATTACAGAAGAAGCAATAAAACAAAAAAATTTGGATCAAGTCAAATAACTAATCAACAATTTTCCTAAATAAAAATATTTACATATAGAGATTCGTGATATTAATTGCAATACGCAATGCAATATTTTTTTGCGTTATGAATATCAGTATTTTTTAAGCTAACTTTTAAAGCACCAGGCCAGACAAAAATAACAGACTTTTTTACAAAATGGCAATGGGTACACAGTGTGGAATTCTTATAAGAACTATCGACGGTGTGGAAAAACAATTGAGTTGATATGGAATATCCCATATATATATTTTATTTCGTTGCGAAGATGGAACAGAGTGGCTCTCGAACCAAATAGTCATCTCAATTTATTACAGCGCCGGTCTTTCGCCTAGATCATATATAAGGAGTTAAAATCCCTTTTAAGATCAAACAAAATGCACTTCAAGTCGCAACATCCAGACTTTAAAATAGAAAATGGCTGCAAAACGGAACGAGTAATTTATATATGGCTCCGACAGACCAGAACTAAAAAATTGAAGCAATAGAAAAACAATCTTGTTATCCAATTGAACAATATAAATCAAAGTTTCGGAAAGTTTTAATAAACTGCAATTCTCTGTCTTTTCCAGAAATGAATGAAAATGTCAAGATATTTCCGTCATAAGGCATATATGTCAAATGCGTGACAATTTAAGACACTCTTTTCCCCAGCTGTCCCAATTGTAATTCATTCGCCAAAATCTGGTCTAAATGATAACGATGAGTATGCTCACCCCCGCGATACAAGAACGCTTGCATTCATGGTACGTGGGTTACTATCAAATTGGAAATTCCTTCTCAGAATTGTATTTGTAAATTATATTGTGTCTTTAAGACAAATTTTGTATATTTATTCAAATAAATTTCTTAAATATAATTTAATACAAATGGAGCACTTAAAATTGTAAAATTTATAGTTCGAGTTGTCCATGTTAAATATAAAAATCAATGCTGAATTATTCAAAACATTATTTAAGTAATTAAAAGAAAAATCCACAATTTTGTAATCAATAACCAATCTCCGCTGGAAAAGTTGGAGGTCCTCCACGTTCGAGCATCAGAACGACACTGACGACAAAAGTACTGATGAATGCAATGGCTGCTCATCGATTACTAATGAATTCGATAGTTTCTCATCGATAACCATATGTTGATCGAGGGAGTTGTAATAGCGGGTTTCCATTAAAGCAGCGTCCACGTTCACATCCATTCATCGTAGAACGCGTGTTGAACTCCATTTTAAAAAAAATGGCAGTTGGTGGTCAAGGGAAGGAAAAAGTTTGCGTTGACTTTGAACGTTTTGGTGTATTATAACAGAAAAACCACAACAAAACCAAAAAATAAATGGAAATTAAAGTTAAGTTGGATTATAAAAGGTTATTACCCACGCACAGTGGCTGATAAACTTCCAAAGAAATCCTACCACCGATTTAAAAAAAATTTTTTTTTTGCATTTTGGGGTATTGACTTCGGAAAAAATCATTGAATTTTTCCATTAAACGGAAGGTGCGGAATTGTTTCCCATAAGAAATCTGTGGATAGATGAAGTGCCCCATGTTTAATGATGCGGAAAGAGTGATCGAATCTTGACGAGTATTGTTTCACGGCATCGATAGCGAAAAGGTGACTTTGACATCGAATTAAGATAAGAAACTACTACACGCAAAAGCAAGCTCCAATAACTGATCAGAGCGGATGTTAAAAAAACCTTCTATCTTTATAGATATATCGGAGACACTTCAGTGTGACCAGCTTCCCCGTTCATAGAAGAGTTTTTAAATTCAAACGACCGTTGATGGACATGTCCTTTTTATAAACTTGCACAGGGTATATTAAAATTGTCACGATGTTTGTAAGGAAGCATTTTCGACCACATAAAGTGTATATCTTGATCTGCATGACGAGCTGAGTTCATTTCCATTTGTCCGTCTGTCCGTCTGTTTCTATGCTATCTCCTCCCTCAGTTTTGAAGCTATCTTGACCAAACTTTGCAAAAAATCTTTAAATACAAATACGCTGCACATTTGTCGGAATCGGCCGGATCGGATGACTATATCATATAGCTGCCATAGGAACGATCGGTCCAAAAACTAGTTCTAATGAGAAAAACTTTTTTGTTTTCCATCGTAGCGTCACCAATCGTGGTATATATAAGTTTTTTATGCTTTCACACAATTCTGAAAAAATTGATCAAAATCGGATGACTATAGCATATAGCTGCCATATAAACGGTCGGTCCAAAAACTAGTTCTAGTGGAAAAAACTTTTTTGTTTTCCATCGTAGCGTCACCAATCGTGGTATATATTATTTTTATATGATTTCACACAATTCTGGAAAAATTTATCAAAATCGGATGACTATAGCATATAGCTGCCATATAAACGGTCGGTCCAAAAACTAGTTCTAGTGAGAAAAACTTTTTTGTTTTCCATCGTAGCGTCACCTTGTGTATATATTATTTTTATATGCTTCCACACAATTCTGGAAAAATTTATCAAAATCGGATGACTATAGTATATCATATAACTGACCGAAATTTAAACTGCCAAAAGCTTTATGTACTAACCCCCCCCCCCCTAAGACACTTCTTATCGCGCGTAAAAAGCTTTTACTTTTTTTTCATCGTAGCTCCCAACGTGGCATATTTATTTGTCTTCTGAATTTATCAAAATCGATGACTATAGCATATAGCTGCCATAGGAACGATCGGTCTAAAAACTAATTCTAGTGAGAAAAACTTTTTTGTCATCAATGGTAGCGCCTTTCAAAAACTGCAAGGGTATTTAAAACATCGGCGTAGCCGATGTTAGCCTTATATTTTTTTTTTTTTTTTAACTATAAGTTGCTTGATAAAAAGTCACTAATCATAATGTTTTCATCTTCCATCTTCTGAAACATTTCTTTATAAAGTGAATATCTTTTAAGATATATTCGAAAAATTAATTTGCTCCAACTTTAACTATATTTTTGTTAGTAATCAGCATCACAAAATATATATATACTAAAAATATGAAAAAGATTGGAGGTGTTAGCTTTTCGGAAGTTGAGACATATATAAGATTCTTTTTAGAATCAACTGTGCACTTTTGAAAATATTCAAGAAATATGGATTGTACCTTAATTAATTATTCGATTGAAATACATTTTAGTTATTGTGTTTCCAATAACCTTGTCCGAATATTCTGAATTTCCGAACCTATGCTTTATTTGATAAACTAAATAACCTCAAAATTGCCTAAATCAATGCCTAAATGATTCCTAGCATCATTTCTAAATTAAATCATAACTTTCCTGCTCTGTCTGCTCAATCAGTTCACCAATTTCGGCTTAAGATTTCTTTCGCCACAGCCGAAAGTCGAAAACGCTAGCAAAACGCACGAAAAACGCTAATAAACCGCCACATGTTGCTGGCAACATTTCGCGCTCTCCCACAATTTCGAAAACTGTTAACCGCTCTGTTATGCTCATTCTCGCTCTCTCTCAGCTCTGTTAACAAGCAAAGACGAAGCATTGAAAACGTTGCTGGACTCGGCAAACGAAGCGCGTAACATTTCTGCATTTCATTTCGTTTTATTCGCTTTACGTGCTTCGTAACAAACGGACGTTATTTGCTGGTACCGGAACGTGGCGTCGGTTGTGGGTGCGATTTGCATTTGTTTTCTCCGTCATTCTCGTTGTCGTCGTCGTCGTCGTCGTGTGTGCAACAACAACAACAACAACAATTACAAAATTTAACAATAATTAGCAAAGGCAACAACAAAAATTAAGTTAAAAATTTATTTTAACAAAACAAGATTTACCAAAAATTGTGCTTGTGTTTGTGTCTCTCTGTGTGTGCGTGTGTATCAGCAACAGCTGCGTCATCAACTTGGCCAGCAAAGCAGCGCAGTCAACGCAGACGCCGGCTAGGCATCATTAGTTGGCGTCGCCTTCGATCTGCTCCGATCTTACCTTTACCTGTCAAACAGGTTTTCTCACTTCGCGCGCGCCTGTGTGAGAGTGTGTGTACGGGTGTACGTGTGTGTGTGTTAGCTTCTTGGAAACCTTTCAAGCGTTGTCGCCTTCTACTTGCAATGCTGGTTTTTGTTACCTGACGGTTGTTGCAACAACTTGAGCGTGTGTGTGTGTGTGTGTGTGTGTGTGATTTGTGCAAAGCAAAGCAAACGCCCGATTATAACAGTGAAAAATAGTGTTGTTGAAAAAAATGCTTTAAGACCTGGGCCCACCACACCAAATCTGCGCCATTTTGGATTTTGAGTTTTGGTTTTTCTTATTCCTATTTTCCCGCTCCATTCTAAACACAAAAAACACACACACAAAACGCTATTATGCGGCTAGGAGCGGGGGAGTAGTGGCAGCTGGGGCAGAGGAGTTAAGCAAAACTTTCCGCCAAGTCAACCGTCAACTGCAGCTAAAGCAACGGGCAGCCGATAATATCAACAATAACAACAACAACAACGAAAGTTATAAACTACCAAACGACAAGATGAGAAACACAACAACAAAAACCACCCGAAGAAGTTTGAGGAGCTCTGCACCAGCAGCAGCAGCAGCATCAATGCCAAAAGCTTGGAAATTATTTTTAATCGGTAAGTAAACAACAACAACTTTTTGTTGACCAACAACAACAAAAAAAAACCCCTGTGCAAACCCTTCAGCTTTATGCTTTAGTACGGAATTTAGAAGTAATGAATTCAGGCATGAGCAGTAGGTAACCACTTCGGCACAAACCGAACCTGAATCGAAACAGATTTTATATTTCTAACCAAAGCTGATCAAGAGAAAAGTTTCGTATACTATGACAAAATATTGAAGCAAATGCTTAGAAGATTTTCCTCTAGAGAAGATGTCAAACTTTCCTTCAATATTTTCGAGCGCTAATTTCAAATAATTTCAAAGATTTTTGTTCTTAAAATGCAACTTTTTGGATTTACTTGAAATTGAATAATTTGTTGAGAAATTATTGCTTTCTTACAAGAACTTGTATGTCCCTGAGGCTACATTAAGTAACCTAACCAAATCAGCTTCTTGTTTTCTAAGAATTTCGAAATACCAAATATAATGTTTAAGTTTTGTTCTCAAGATACCAAATTTGTATACCCCTGCATGGTGTGTCATTCTTGTAACACATAGAAGAATGCATCTTCGTTCTCATAAAGTATATATATTCCTGATCAGCGTGACGAGCTTAGTTGATATAGCCATGTCCGTCTCTCTGTTTCTATGCTATCTCCTCCCTCAGTTTTAAAGCTTTCTTGACCAAATTTTGCAGAAAGTCTTGGAAGATATACCTGCCGGATCGATTGACTATAGCATATAGCTGACCTAAATATGATCGCTGGCAAAAACAATAGTTCTAGTGGGGCAAACTCTTCTTGTTTTCAGTGGTTAATTCCACACAATTCCGAAGAGTGACTATTAGAGCTGTAAAAACATCGATAGTGCCCCCCATCGATGTTTTCGATAGTGATAGTCTAAACCATCGATTATTTCGATATTATCGAATCAAAAAAAACCCATTTTGTTTTAACTTATTTGATTTTTTTTTGAATTAACAATTCAGGTTGCTAAAATCCCACCCCCGCACTTATATTCCGACCTTTGCAGTAAACTTCCCGAAATAAATCCATTCATTCTGACCCTAGAGCTTACAAAACGAATTTTATTCAGATCGGCTCACAAATAGCCATTGTCACTGAACCGAAATACGCCCACCATTATTCTTGCCTGTGGGCGGGAATTCCACCACCGAGAAATTAAATGTCAAATTATTTTCTATAATGTGTTCACGAAACGATTTTGAAGCCAATCGGATTAAAAATAGGTTTTACCATATAGAATTTTCCAGGCATTTCCCCACTCTTGGGGCGAATTTTCCAACATCGCGATGTATCGATGGTGGAAAAAACAATCGATGATGACCAGCAGCACAGCCACCATCGATATTATCGATATATCGTCGATAGTTTTACAGCTCTAGTGACTATATAGTATAACTGATCGCTCCAAAACCTAGACCGTATTTACACGATAAAGCAAACGTCATGAAGTTTTTCAAAAAGCTTTTGTTTGTGGGAAAGAGGTGTGGTGATATATATATTGCATTCAAATAATTCTTGCGACTATATAGTACAGCTGACATATGTACAACAAATAGGCCAAAAAATTGGTATTAGTGAGGAAAACTTTGTTTTTTTAATAGTACCGTCTTTATACTTGTAAATCGTGAATATTATCTCCTTTAAAAAAATTTGGGTAAGTTTGATCAAAAATCGGTTGTCCAATTAGTTAAAGACCCTACGCAGTTTGTGTTCAACCCTGTAAGCCATCTAATTGATTAACCTTATTGATTACTTTCCTCTCGATTACTGGCCTCGGATCTCGTCGACAGCACAAGTCAATATGTTCTAGAACTGTCCGATGCATAAGAGCCGACTGCTACCCGAAGTTATAGCTGATTGATTGGCAAAGAGTCAAGCTCTAGCTACGCTTCATGATCAGCATATTGAAGTCAGTTTGCTACCAGGAAACACGCACACACGTTTCTCGGCACTCTTTTTTCGGTCGTCAAAACTTACCAATCAATTTAGTCAGTTTATCTTAAGAGTTCATATTATTAGTTAATTAAAGTACAGACCCTTCATCACTTAAATGGATCGTCTCAATCAACAAAATGGTCACAAAAGAAGCCCAGCAGGGAAATCACTCAACTAGCAATGACATATTTGTCAGAAAATAGGGAAATCATTAGAGGGATTCCTGAAACTGATTTGCTTTTGATTTTGATTTGCTTTTGGTTTCGTGAAACAGCTGTTCGCAGCTGCTCCATTTAAAACGCGCAGTGTGACCATGGAACATGCCACTTTTACGTTAGTTTGATGGCCACACTGCTCCTTTGTATGGAGCAGCTGCGAACAGCTGTTTCACGATAAAACAAACCAAAAGCAAATCAGTTCCAGGAATCCCTCTATTATATATATATAAAAAACTGGAAATAAGGAAATCTTCTATTTTTTCAATTGTTTTTTTTTTCAACTGCAAACAATTTCTTGCTCTAAAAATGGTTCTAATTTATTATCTGTCACTTTCTCATCGAGATCTGTAAAAAATTTACAGAAAATGTGCAGACATCATTAAAATTATCTTTGATGAAAGCATCTGAAAGTTTAATGATCAAAATGAGCAATGCAAGTTCAGTAATCAATAAATGAACGAAGTAAGAAAGTCGGCCCAGACAAACTGTAATATACTTTGTACCTGCCAAAGTTTGTATATAGCTCCTAAAATTTAAGTTCTGCTTATTTGCGGCCGGAGCTGTGCAGCGAAATTATTTGAGTCGGGAGGGAATTCCTGCGGATCCAAAAAAAAATTTAAGGTAGGGATTTAACTTAAAATTTGGGGTCGGGATCGATTTTTCTGTCCGCGCCCATCTCTATATTAAATATAAATAACTGGCTTTACAACCCCAAGTCGAGCTTCTCTCAAATACATGATATAAGTACAAAATACTTGTTTGAAGTTCGAATTTTTTAATTTTTAGACCGTTTCGGGATACATAAGGTACATTTGGGCTATACCAAGGTTTTTTAAACCTTATTCTTAGAACGAATTCGTCTTGAACCAATCCCGATTCGTTCTTATTATTAGATTGATTCTTACACCCAAGAACGAATCATACTGCATCCGATCCGGCCGATTCTGACAAATGTGCAGCCTATATGTATTTAAAGACTTTTTGCAAAGTTTGGTCAAGATAGCTTTAAAACTGAGGGAGGAGATAGCATAGAAACAGACGGACGGACCGACGGCCATGGCTATATCGACTCAGCTCGTCATGCTGATCAAGAATATATATAGTTTATGGGGTCGGAGATGCTTCCTTCTATGCGTTACAAACATCGTGACAATTTTAATAAAAAATGTGCTTCAAAAAAATACATGGCTCACAGGGATACTTGTTGATTCACTAAGCTTTTAAGGAACATTTTTCACTTATTTGTTGATTTTCTTAGAAAATTTTTAAAAGTGCCTTAAGCCACTTTGTTTCCATTTTCTTATATAACAAGTAAGAAAGTCGGTCAAGCCCGACTGTAATATACTCTGTACCTGTTTGTACGAAACTAATAACTTTAAAGTGTGAGATTTTTTCAAAATTTGGGGGTGGCAACTCTTTCGACTATCGTTCATCTGGTTGAAAAACGATGTATGGGGCTCGATAAGTAATAATGAGTAGAATTACCCTAGTACATAACTCGTAAAATTATAAAATTTGTATATAATTTCCTATTAACATAAACGTATCTATATTAGTCACTCGGGAATCACGCGTGATTTCTGACCGCAGGCCATCTCAATTACATCGCTCCTCTCATAGCAAGGTCCAATTGGGAAATTACCAGTTAGCTATTGCCTTCTCGCTCTCTCTCTTTCTCATAAGTTCTACCAATCGCAACGGTGTTGTTGTTGTCGTTGGTTTTTATTTTCTTTTACGTATAGCTCTAATATCGTTCATCTGATCGAAAAACGATGTATGGCGGGTCGATTCAAAATAAGTAGTAGAATATATGTCTAGAATGTTCAAACTATATATCTTGAAAATTGTGGGAGTTATTTCGTTTTTTTTTAATTAAAACTAAACTTGATCTGCCTGCAAGTATAAGAAATATATGTTCCATACACCTCAAACCTCTATCTCTTACCATCTCTGAGATCTCTTCGTTCATACGGACAGACGGACAGACGGACATGGCTATATCGACTCGGCTGTTGATGCTGATCAAGAATATATATACTTTATAGGGTCGGAGATGCCTCCTTCTGGCTGTTACAAACCCAATATACTCTGTGTACCTTCGGTACAGAGTATAAAAATTAATTGAAAGGATGATCTTAGTTTTGTATAATTTTGAAAACCAATTTTTGCTAATTATTGTCTTACCCATTTCAACTTATTTCTACTTAAACTCTGAGAAATAATTCTTGGTCTTCCATTAATAATTGACTTGAGAAAAGAAAAAGTTGAACAAAATTTCTTGACAATTTGTTGAAAACCATTTTCAACTTGAACTATTTTAAGGGGGGATATTTATGACAGCTGGCTGCAGCATACACCTATCTCTATTTCTATTTTCTATACTTTTCACCTGTTTTTTTTATAGGTTGAAGTTTGTTTTTCTTTTGTTTTACCTCCCTTGGTCAATTGACAGATTTCTACCGTTCGATATGAAGCGTTAGAGCTTAGGATAGAAACTGAACTTGGCTAAAACTTTTATTTGGCACGCTTCAAAAAGTTTTGTTATTCCCAGCAAAATGCTTTTTTAATACTTGTCAAACAACTGTTGGCAGGAAAAACATAACGAACCGATCAGGCGGCAGGCCAAATATAGCCACATTTTTATTTTAATGACACCCACTCTTCTACATCAACACTTTAGTCATTTGTCTTTGATTAGGGAGCATGTTTAATAGGTTGGGGGGTGGTAAATGAATTGTGTTGAATTGACATTTTAATTGGATGTTTGACACAATGAACAAAAAAAAAACACACTCTATTTTGCCGTTTTTATGAGGCTGATAAACTTCAACTCCAACTCCAAAGTGGAAGTCAAAAATCAATGAACTCTCTGTGGAGCTTTTTAAAGACACAAAGAACTTAATGTTAAAACCTCCGGGGCATTATTAGTTGGTAAAGTGACAAATAATTAAAAAGGCATTAAAAAGTATATAATAATAAAAAAAAAGTTTAATTAACCATAAATTATATACGTTTCAAGAGTGCCTAAACAGGATACTTAAGACGCACACACACATTTCTTTTCTTCTCTTATATTTATTTTCGTCGTCTACCTGCTTTTCCTTATTCATTTCATTTCCTTTTCCTTCTGCCTACCCTGCCTGGCATGTTCAGCGCGTGAATTATGATTGTGGCTCGTTTTTCCACACTTTTTTCTTTTTTTTTGTATTATTATTATTATTGTTAGTGCCTGGCACATCCTTTGCCCAGATAGATACATACATACAGCACGTTCTTTTAGTGCAACGAAAAAAAAATAACATAAAATGTGCAACTGCTGCAACTTTGAAATTAAAATAAATTAAACAAATATTTTGTTTGTTTGAAATTTACGTGCAAATTCAGCGACGTGTGCGGAAATACAAAATAAAACACACACACATAACAAGGAGAGGGTAACAGCAGCTGCAAAAACCCAAACGAAACTCCAATTTCAGATCCTGGGAGCGCGACACTGTACAGAGCAGCGCTTTAAGGGGTATAGGAGAGGGGTTACAATTTGCATTTTATACAAAACTGGGTATCTTAGTTGGTTGGTTCTTAACTCCACTTGCCTAAATCATCACACAATCTCACTCTCAACTAGTCCAATTTAAGGTACTTTTCTACACATGCAAGGAAAATTTTACGACCTGCGCTAGTATTAGTATATTTCGTGTGTGCTCAAGCGAGAGAGCGTAAATAAACACATGCTCTGAGAGTACTGCAACACATGTGTGTGAGAGCGAAATTAACTTACACTTCAATTCAAGTGTTTTAAAAGGAATACAATAGACTTTTCCATATGTTGTGCTATTGTTTTTAGCTAAAAACAGAAGAAATAACTGCAGAAAGAATTCTCTTTCTGGTATTTGAATCCTTTTTGGAATTTTTTATTTTTGTTACAATATCAAATTATAGTAAAAGGATCAAAATTACTAGAGAATGCGAACGAATCTAGCCATCTTAACAGAGAAATACCAACAAGCAGCATTATTATTTTACTTAACATTCAAAAAAAAATGTTCTTGTTCAAAAAGTTACCAAGATATTTCTGGTTTATTCGTTCATTTGACTGTTTTTATGTCCAAATGATTTAGTCGAATTTGCGATCCGTTTCTCGGGACCAATTCCTATTTATAGGAGGGAAAAAAAAAAAATATTGAATCGAAATATGTACATATAAAAAACCATAAACACTCATCCCAACCGCGTTCAGTGAGCCCTTAAAACCAAGGCTGGAAATTTCCAACATTTTGTAGAGATTTGGATTAAGACTCTTTGGGTTAGGTTCTCTGATCAGTTTCTGAACCCCTCCGAACCCGTTTTGGTTTTAAGCTCAGAATTACTTGGACAAAATTTTTTTTAACGTTTGTTTTTAATTTTTAATTCGAATTTGCTCTTATCTCTCTTTAACGTAACGTTTTGCCGATCGGCTAAGAAATTTTGAAATTCAGTTACAAAGATTTGACGCTACTCTTATTCATTTGACGCTACTCTCTTTTGAGTATTTTTGGAACAACAGTCACATTCAAAAGCAGAGGTCGCTTAAAAATTTAAAATTTAATCCTGTGAGTTTGAAATTAGCCTATTTCGAGCTTGATCAAGATTACCGGAATTCGAAAATTCGGTTGGGATATATCGTATTTTGTTTCGTTTAGGCATTCATCTGTAGGAGCTCTTAAGCTGAATTTTTACTTGTGTGAGTTCTCTTATGGCTTTATTTGTGTCTGTTATTTGTTTCTCTTTTATAATTTTTTGATTCGCTCTTCTGTATATATGGTATATGAAAGGTATACCATCATCGTTCTGAATAAACCCATTTTTATCTAGATACAATGGAAAGAACAATCTTTAATTTTGAAAATCCTCGTACAACTGATACCTGGAACAGGTTCTAAAATCTTTCTAAGTTGTCGCAATTGACAGTTTTTTTATTTGTTACATGTTCAATAACATTTTCTTTGCTTTTATTGCACTCATAAATCTTTTTTTTAAATACTTTAATAAAAAATTTGTTTTATTTGAATAATTACTTAATATTATGTACCGAATCTTTTTAATAAGTGTTCTAGTTCGGTTTCTGGTTCGGATATTTTGAAAACCCCGAACTGTTCCGGTTTTCAAGGGTTAGTTTCGGGACCGGCTTGCAGCCTTGCTTAAAACCATGTTCTTCACCGAACCGGTGGTTTTTAAATTTCTGTGATCCAAGTTCAGTAGCCGAACCAATTTAAATTTCCAAACGGTTTGGATTCCTGATGAGACAAATACAGTATGTAAAGAGATATCAGTCCGCATTAATCAGGGTAAACTTTAATACTATGGGCAAAAAATTAGCGAAGTCCTCGTTTGTTTTTGTTATTCTTTATTTTAGGGTATTATTTAAGGGGGTAACGACATAGCTCCGACGACATATCTTCGACCAGAGTTATGTCGTTTTAAAGCGTCATAAAATCGATCGGAGTTATGTCGTTCCAAAACGTCATATCTCCGATCGTAGATATGTCGTTTGCAACTCGTCGGTGTTATGTCGACACAACTCCGGTCGGAGATATGTCGCTGTTTTTCTGTCGGAGTTATGTCGTTTTGAAACGTCATATCTCCATCAGAAAAAAGCGACATATCTCCGACGGAAATACGTACTGGTCGGAGATATGTTGTCGGAGATATGTCGCTTTGCCTATTTAAGTATTTTTTGGTATTTTGGCGTCATAGGATTTTTTTTATTTTGAAAATTTATTTGGAATTATTTTTAAGTACTTTTCAATCCATCAGTCATCACAAACAGGGGAGATTTTTTGAACTGTAGGTAAGAAGTTAGATACGCCGGATATTTAAAAAATATTTTGGGTTGGCAAGAAAGTCTTGTCGAATATTGTTATTAAATTCAACGGTGATTTTATCATATTAAGCACAAACATTAATCGTGTTATTAAGCGTTTTATTGGTGTTTTCTTTATTCGCTGCGACTCTCGTGAACTACTTGTCCTTAATGTCAACAAAACTGGATCCACTACTTTTTGACTGCCTTATCAGAAACGAATGTTTTATCATTTAAAATTTTTTTTTTAAAGAGATCGAAATAAATGATAATCTAAATGTGCAGATCAGGGCTATATGATGGATGTGCCATCACTTCCTAATTCAGCTCTGATAATTTTTGACGAGTGTACAAAGTTGTCATTATGGAAATAGCGCAACCGATTGGTTAACCCGGGATGATTCTCTATGATTTTTTTTTAAAGGATCTAAAAGAGAGGTGCCCGGAATCTATTTCCTAGAAGCACAATTGTTTTTGTATAGCACTGAGACATAGGCCCCATACACAGCTCTCTGTCATAACCTTTTCTTGTGGTTGTTGTTGTTTGACAAATGATTTTCTTCATATGTATTGGTGTCTGCACAGCCATAAGCAATGTGTGGGCATCCCTGATCTAAAACGTTTGTAATCTGATTCATTATCAAGATAGATTAAATCGCTCACAAGGCTACTTTTAGATCAGAGTTTGTCCTCCATACCGACTGACGTACGAACACAATCGGCAATTCACACAGACACGAGCCCTTTCCAAGAGAGTAAACAAATCAGCAAAGCCAATCAGTCGCTGGCAAGCGTTCAATGAAGTAGGTCAGAGCCGCTTTGCAACACATTATATTCGCACACCAATACACTCACGCTCTACTTGACAAACGCTATTTTAAATGATGTACGAGGGTTGCCTTTTAAATTTCGGGGGTAGTCAACTTCGATTTGATATTTTATATTGAAAAGTTTGACATTTTGAACTATAACCCTTTTTTAGTTGCAAAATTTGAACTGTTTTAAATATTTTATTAGAATTTCCTGGGTATATCCCCAGTCGACTTCCCCCTGCCACTTTCGCTTCCAGGCATATTTTGCTTTGTTTATGGCATAAAAACTTTTCGGTTGCTGATAATGCATAAAGCCATTCGCTATTCGCCATACGGCATACGCCAACTCTGAACTCCATTTCAGAAATAGTGGTGCTCCCCATTGGACAACCTCCGTGACCTACCGCCCGCACTCTCCACACACACACACACACACAGCATGCGTTGGTTTTTAGTTTTTGGCGCTTGGCAGATGGAATTTATATCCTCATGCGGTACAAATGTTGTACCGAGTATCTCCCATTTATATTGTATCTATGCTTATGCATGCGAAAGACCGTTTCATTTTAGTTTACTTTTTTTTCTGTGTCTGTTAGAGGTGGGCGTCGTCGGCAGCTGTTTAAATAAAACGCCAAACTGCAATAAGAACAATTTAAATGAAAAAGGTGGCTTTGTTGTTGTTTTTTTTTTGTACTGTATTGTATATAAAAATTCAATAACATTTGCTACGCGACCTCGGCATTGGTTTTCGTTACAGAAAAATTTTGTCAACGTTTGCGAAATATTTTTCTAAAATTTTTATTTTATTTGGTTAAACGTGAAACTCAACTGTTTGTGTTTATCTGTCCACAAAAAACTGATGAAAATGACAAACGGCAATGATTCTTTTATTTGAAATATGCAAATGCATATCTAGCATAAATTCTTTCGCTCTTTCCGCTGCTTGATTTGTCGTTTTATCAATTTTTTGCATTCGATATGCATGAGTCGCGCTTTGAAAGTCGCAAAGTAAAACGCGTCAATACGTGAGACAATGTGTTGTTGGTATTCCTCCTCTTGACCGGGCTACCTACTCCAGTCGCACCTTTTTTTTTTTGCTGTAGCTGCTTCTGCTCAAGCAAATTGATTGAATTGTTGTGAGGCGACAGCTACTGGAATTGGAATTTGCCTTCTACACACATTTTTGGGTTTTTGTTTCTCGTTTTTTGGTCAAACGTTTTTCGTATATCATTTGCGCCTGCACATTTTAATCATTAGCCTGGCCGCCTGTCTGGTGGGGAAAGGTAAATCTGGGTGGTAATTTGAACATGTTTCTTGGGTCAAGTTTTGTGTTTTTGGTTACGTTGCTTGACACATATTTGCTTTAAGCTTGAATACTCTTTCTTTAAGCAGCTTGTATAATAAGTAAAATACTTTAAGTCAGCGGTGGGCAAGAAATTTTAGTTTGAGAGCAGTTCAACAACAACAAACAGCTTATAGCCATACCATTCCTGATTTGAACTTATGCATCTTATGTCTGCTTCAATTCTGGGACGTACCGAAACTTATGTTTCTATTTGGGTTCCAATTGCGGTCTTTTCGGTTTCAAAAATAACGGTTTTCGTAAACCTATTTTTTAAAAAATATAAATTACACTAGTTTACAGCGAAAAGACCCATTAAAGCTATTATTTTTTAATGATGTATTTTGGAATGCTGAACTCAAAAATGAATTTCAAAAATTTTGTATGGATACGTTTTTGAGTTAGAATTTTTTTAAATTTTTGGTAGGTACCCATACCTTTCAAGTCATATCTCGAGATACAAACATTAGATGAAGTCAAGCAAGGGATTAATCAAAAGGTTATGAAATGCCCAATAATCTAGTCAAAGAACATTTTCCAATCGGTTTGGAAGTTTAAAAGTAAGAAGCAAAAATATTTCGAAAAAAATGATTTTTTTCTCAAAAACGTGAAAAATTTGATTTTCTAAAATTTGTAAATGGTTGAAAATAAAAATCAAAAAATTATTTTTTCTTTTATTCATACAAATTGCCTTATAACGAAGAATATAAGGCGTTGATGACGAAAATCTGTGGATAAATAGCGAAGTTGTAAGCAATTGTGCGAAACAACTAGGGGTCAAATTTGACTATTTTATGTGATCATTAAAAAAAAATTTTTTTTACTTTGCTTTTTGCTTAATGTAAGAGTTCCAATAGAAGCCAAATCACAGAAAAAAATTAACAGCAAGACCAAAAACGAAGAAAAAATAAAAACATTTTCTAATAAATACATAAAACAATGAATTTTGACTGTTGGTACTTGTACTCAATTGCTCACAGCTCCTTTTATTTATCCAAAGATATTCTTTACCAATGCCTTATTTTCTTTACAGAAGTGCTATTCGTAGGAACAAAAGAAAAAAACAATTTATTTTTATCAGTTTCAACCTTTTACAGATTTTAGGAAAACAAAATTTGTTTGTTTTTGAGAAAAAATAGATTTTTCCGGAAATATTTTTGCTTGTAGCAATTTAACTACTAAGCCGATTGGAAAATGATCTTCAACTATATTATTGAAAATTGCATACCCTTTAGATTAATACCTTGCTTGACGACATCATAAGTTTTAATCTCGAGATATGTCATAAAATGTAAGGGTACCTACCGAAAAAACTGAAAAAAATTCTAACTCAAAAACGTATCCATACAAAAATTTTTGATTTTAATTTTTGGGCTCAGCATTCCAAAGTACATAATAAAAAAATAGCAGCTTCAATGGGTCTTTACTTTTTTTTATTTTTGTAAACTAGTGTTATCAATTCCTTTATAATTCCCTGATTTTAACAATTTGATAAATCTTCTTTCCTTATATCTTCTTTTAACAAACTTAAACTTAAAATCATTAAAGAGCATTTCCCTGGCGACTTCTTTTTATTCTCAAGTACCAACTCTTCTTTTTCACTGCCTTTTTGTTCAACACTTTTTTTTTTCTTCTGTTTTTTTGGCTCGCTGTTTTTATTTATTTGTGCTGCCCACTCGTCATCAACATCATCATCATCATGTGGTTCTTCAGCTCCGTTGTCTCCTCCGTCGCCCCCCTTTCAGTCTCTTTTTTTGCGGCTTCTGTTTGCCGTTTATGCAGCTGCCTTCTTTTGGCTTCTTTTATCGGGATTTGGTCTTTCGGCTTGACTTTCGCTTTGGATTCTCGGGACGACTCCACCATTGGCTGCTACTGTTGCTCTTAATTTGTATGCGTAACATGTCAAAATTGTTGTGGTCAATACACTGATTGCTTTTCATGTATTTGTCTACTCGGTGTATCTATTTCGTTGGAACTGTGAATTGGAGCTGTTTTTGGATACAAC
The DNA here is from genome assembly GCA_018904225.1 of Lordiphosa mommai. Classification (NCBI taxonomy): domain Eukaryota; kingdom Metazoa; phylum Arthropoda; class Insecta; order Diptera; family Drosophilidae; genus Lordiphosa; species Lordiphosa mommai. The sequence goes on from JAEIFT010000559.1 coordinate 117,989, forward strand.
ATTTTGGCAGTTGCACGTTTTGTGTGTTTGTTACCGATATTTATGCTAAAGCAGTGTTGGCGGTTGATAAAGGTTTGACTTAAGGGTAACATTTTGAATACACTCACTTAATGATCAGCATTATTTAATAGAGCATAAAATATAAAGAAACTAGGAGATGTTCCTTTAAAATCGTTTCAAAACTTTAAAGAATTTTCTACATAGAACCATTTGAAAATTTTCAAAAGAAATCAAGTTAAAAAGGCTTTTTAAAAATTGTAATAGTGAAAATATACGGTAAACCTATTAATACTAGCCGGACATCTAGTACGGTTTCTAGAAAAGTTTAGGTCCGAAGACCAAGAGGTAAAATTTTGTTCAGTTTCAAAGAATTGTAGAACCTTTATAAACTTCCTTAGAAGACGAGATGGACTATAAATTGTTAAAGTCACTTGGAAAAGCTTTCATTGAGAAAATTTAAATTGTAAAGCAATATATTATGCTTGTTTTTAAGGAAATTGTTGTATATTAGTTCCAAATTGGAGGTTTTTCTTTTACCGAAATATTGTGGTTTTTGGATAAATAAAGACCGAAATCAGAAGAACCGAAACCAGAAGATCCGGACCCTAATTAGGCGTTTTTCTTGTACCGAAATATTATGGTCTATGGTTATTGGAAAAATTAGGGTCGGAACCAGAAGATCCGAACCTAGAAGAAACTGTAGTATGTAAGTTCCTAATTGAACGAGTATCTTGTCCCTTAATATTATGGTTTATGGTTTTTGAATAAATTAGAACCGGTACCTGAAGAACTGAAACCAAAGGAACTGGAACCGATATATTGTATTATTAAAGAATCTGTGTTCGAAAGTATATATTTTTGGAACCGAAACATAGTTCCGGTTCATTTTCGCTTCTGAAATCTATTTTTCTTTTACTTTATCGAAAACGTTTACAAAATAAAGATCGTGTACTTCAATAGTCGATGAAGTCCCATAAACTGCATACCGTGTATTTCATATTTCATGAAATATAAAAAGTTTGTCTTACTGTTCCAGATAAACAAGTAGGTTCGATTCAGTTTGATTGTCTGATATAGAAGATTATCTTATCTTCTATAATACTTCTATAATCGCAAGTGCGCAAAATGTTTTTTTTTTTCCTTAGCCGATCTGTTTCAAATTCGGCTTTATGGAACCAAAAATGGTCTGATTTCAATAAAATTCCACCCCAAGGTGGGAAAATGCGTGTCGTCCTTAAAGCTAAAAGTTATTTTTAAGACGATCTATATAGAATTCGTTTTGTAAGCTCTTTGGGTTATATTATTGAAAAAATAATTTTCAAATTTTGGGAAAATCATCCTCCAAGGTCGGAAATTGTGGGAGGGACTACTTTTTTTTAAGCTTATTTGAAAGAAATTGGTCTTGGTAAGCTCTATGGGACATATAAATAAAACATAATTTTCTAATTACGGAAAATCAACCCATAAGGTAGTAAAATGTTGAGTCGTCTTTAAATCCAAAAGTTATTTTTAAGTCTTTCTATATAGAATTTGCTTTGTAAGCTCAATGGGTCAAAGTAATATTTTTTTCAAATATAATATGATGGAGGGGCTACATTATTTTAAAGCCGATTTGAAAAAATTTCTCTTGTATATTTTTTGGGTCATATAAATGATAAAATAATTTTTTAATTTCGGAAAATCCACCCCTAGTGTAGGAAAATGTGGGGCGTGTTTAAAGTCAAAAGATCATTTTTAGTCGATCCAGCTTTAAAAAAAATTGATTTAAAATTTGGGAAAATCATCCTCCAAGGTCGGAAAATGGGTGATGGACATTATTTTGAAACCGATTTCAAAGAAATTTCTCTTATATACTTTATGGGTCATATAAATGGAAAAATAATTTTCTAATTTATGAAAATCTACCTAAAAGTTCGGAAAATGAGGTAAAAGACTATATAATAACCGCTGGGCGGAGATTTTAGAGTATAACATTGTATTTTAAGCCGATATAAGTTAAATATATTATTTAAACTCTTCCGAGGAAAATAAATTAATAAATTAGCGATAAATCAGCAAGGGCTACTGAAGATAAGACTGGGAAGTCTAAGAAAAAGCACTGTATAGCTAACCAGTTCTTTTTAGTGTAAGTGCATAAGTTGTTTATGTTGTGAGCAAACACAAATAACTGACCTCGAGCCGGCAAAACTTGCTAAGTTACATAAGAAAGGTCTCCAATTATTATAAAATATTTTTGATTTTATGAAAAGCCAACAAAGTTCGAAGGAGTCTAAAAAATTAAGACTCATTTAAGCCGATTTAATGCCTTATTTGCGGGTTTATATAATCGCTATGTGTGCTTCGATTTGAAGAAGAAATAAAACTTGATTAAAAGACAGAGAGTAGAGTCTGCTTTATGAAATGTTTCAGCTCGATTAAGACAGGATTTTGTATAATAAATCCATCAAACAGTTTAAGCAATTATTTTAGCAGTCATAGCCGGAAGTGTTTAGCACCAAACCAACCAACCACCCAACCACCCAACAACCACCAACCACAAAATGAGCATTTAGCAAACGAATTTGTGAAATAAAAAAAAACGCAATGAGAAAATGAAAAGAACAACAGAGAAACTACAGTCAGAGTTGTGGCGTATTAAAATAACATAGCCCTGGGCTCAACCCTGAGTAAATCCAACCCTTGCTAACAAATCAGTGCAGGCCTTACTTACCCCGCAAGACTGCTAAATGCATTCCCATTTTGTTACTTTTGCTTGGTTTCTCAAGCATATCAATTCACTTTTGCACCCCCCGAGGGCTGCAGCAATCTGTCTACTAAAGTGTTAAGGGGAAGGGGGGAGGGGGTAAGCTGTCTGTCTTGCTGAAGAAAATGAAATGCAAAGCAAAATGATAAATATTACACAAAATGAACTGTAAACCTTTTTGGTACGCATCCCCCGTTCCTGCCCAAGCATTTGACACGCCCATTGCAGGAGAAATATAAAATTTTACGCTATGCAAAACATTTTTCTAATCAAACATTCCATTTCATTTCATTTCATTTGTTTCTGCCCAAAAGGGGGAGGATTGTCTTCGAAGTGGAGTTTTTATTATTTTTTGTTTTTTTGTTTTTTAATTTTGTCTCAAGTGTAAAATTCATTTGCTAAAGGGGGGGTTGGTGGTTGGCTGCGCTCATTTACCCAAAACCAATTGATGAAATGCTGAAATAAATAACCACCTACCCATCCCCCACACACACAAGTGTTTTATTAATTTCACTTTGCGAAAAAATTGATTTCACTTTGCTTCAACAAATAATAATAAAATTTAAAGTGTAAAAAATTATATTTATGCATTTTTTTATTTTTAATCATTTCTCTCTGTGAATTGCACATATTTTTTCTATCCATTGTTTTTCACTGTTTGCCTTTTTTCCGGCTTTCATTTCATTGCAAAAAAAAAAATTTTTTTTTATGTATATTATTGGGTTTCATTGAAGCGCATAAAATTGCCATAAAAGTCTATATCAGGGGATAAGCCAATCCTCCTGCAATCCTATCCAACCCACCCCTTAACCCACGCACACACAATAAAAATTTTTGGAATTATAAATGGAAATAAAGTGCAATGTGCTTTTAATTAAAACTTTAAGTTCGTATTGTATTAAAAATTTTTCATGAATATTTTTAGGGGTTAAATGATGAAATTGCTTGAGATATGAGTTCAATAAATTAAAAATGAAATATGCTCGCTAAGTAATTGTGGGTAATTAGCTTAGGAATAAGAAAGATAATTGTCGTGAATTTATGGCTTATAGAAGTGTGGCTTAACCATTTTTAATTGGCCCTGAATCACTCTGAATCCATTGTACAATCTACCTAAACTCTCTTAGATCAGAAAACAACAAGTAGGGATTTTTTGAAGTTTATATCTAAGCTTTAGTTGTATCTATACATCATTTCGGAGTTGTTTCAGGTTTAAAATCAGTTAAGGAAATGCTTGGAATACCTAAAAAATCTGTTCGCTTGGACTATAAATGGTTTACTCTTTACCTTAACAAGGCAGCAGCAGCACAGCAGCATTTTTTCAAACGAAAAACCCTTATAGCTCGCTCTCATTGTTGAAAAATAATTAAAATAATTATAAATGTCTGTCGCTGAGCTGCTGCTGCCTTGATTTAATACAGCATTAAGCATTTAATAAAGCATTAAGTGCATTTCGAATGCATATTGACAGCGAGCTTTAATACCTTGAGTAAACAATTCCACTAAGAGTCATGCACACTGTGTATCCGTGGAAAGAAATATGATTTTAATAATAGAATATCAGAATCTTCTAAATGTTTTCAGCAAAGACATTTTTCACATAATTTTATTATCTTCATCTTAATTAATAAAATAAACACTTAGACTGGAATTTTACAATTATTTTGATAAAAATGACCTAGCCACTGCTTCTGTACTTTCAATGCACGATTTTTCTACAACTTTGGATTGGGCTAGGAAGTTTGAACTCAAATATTCCAGTGCAAGATTACTCCATACCGTTCAGCAGAACTCGTTTAAAATGTTGCACACACTTTCGATATACCAACAGGAAATTCTTGAGTTAAAATGGAAGTTTTAAATTTTCGTTGATAAAAGGCCAATTTTTTTTGATTAAGTGTAGTATAAAATGTTTGTAATGTTTTATAATAGTACATACCCGGCCCCGCTTTGCATCAGTAAATCCACCATATTAGAAATTAAAAACGATTTTACGACCATTGTGGTAGATTTCCCCCAAGTTAAAAAAATTCTCTTTTCATTTATATGTTCCGCAGAAACCTTTTCCGACCTTGGTGATGGGTTTTTTGAACTTAAAAACTTGATTTTAAATTATTTTTATCCAAATTACATACCGAATTCAATAAAAATCGGTTCAATTATTACGTTTGGCCATGAACCATTTTCCGACCTTTTCGGTGAATTTTCCAAAATCAAAAAATTATTTTTCCATTTATTTGTCTCATATAGCTTACACACCGAATTTCAGTTGGATTATTTTTGACTTTGAACCAACATATTCCTACCTTGGGAGTGAATTATATTTGGCCCATACAGCATACAAATTGAATTTCCCATACTTACTAGCCCAACCCCCTTTTTCCAACTTGGGGCTGAATTTTTTCGAAATTGAAAACAAATTTATAATTTTTTACATTCTATGCTTGCAAACCGTTTTTTTTTAATCAATTGAATGAAAAAAAAAAAAAATATATTTTCTTATACCAAATTTTGCTCTGGGAATTATTGTTACGCTAACCTCATTGCTCGTAAATTAAAAAAAAAACCTTTTACCCTACCTAGGTATAGTTTTAGATATCTACCTTAAGTACCTTTCAATTCCTGCTTATGTGCGATATTCGAATCTTACAGGCATATATTTATTAATTATTATTTTTTTGTTTCTCTACTTTCAGGTAAGCTACAATATCTCCATCTGACTTGCTTAAAAGTGTGTAAGTTTTTGCTGAATAATTTGACTTTAAAACCGCTAATTATATTAAGATATAATAAGCCTGATTAATATATATTTAACTCTATTCTTGTTAGCAAATAAGTAATAGCCTGTTTATACTAGGGTTGCGTCTTTCGTTTTTGGCGTCTTGCCCAAGACCGCGGCGTCTCTCTCCCATGTAAAAAGTATAGGGCCTAGTGGTGACAAAAAGTGGCGTCTTGTACGGACGCCGGTTTCGATTGCAGAGTTTATTCGATTTTTTGGGGTATATTCGATAATTTTGCCCATTTCTGCCTATCATTCGACTATCGTTTTCAACTATCACCACTAGCACAACAAAAAACAGCTGTAAAAGTTTTGCCGGGGGAATAAATAAAAAAAAATTGTCAAGTTAAATTGGAAAAATTTGTAATTATGGCTGAAAAGAAAGGTAAAGCAAGTGTTTTATTCTCTTCTCAAATAAACTTTGAACACATTGTAGGCTCGGAAAGAGATTTCAGTGGACACCCGATGCCACATACACACTCCTTCGACGTCGTCGGGGCTTCCTTTGCAGAAAATCAAATGTTGCGCAGACATCCCCGCCCATAATCCATAAATTGCATCATCATGATCATTTTCTCCATGGCAGATATAAATAAAGTTCACTTGTATTCATTCTGTTTTTTAAAATTTTTTTGCTTTCAACAAAACCAAAACAAACATCAGCTGTTTTGTTGACGATGGACGCAGGACGCAACCTTTGTGCCAGTATAAACGCCAATTCAGAGTTATTGCGTCGATAACGATTTCGATAGCAAACTCAGCGTAGTATAAATGTAGCATAAAACATTATATATTTAAAAATACCGAAATCGAATGAAAAGCAATTAATCTTTCGTTCAGTTCGTGTCAGTTTGTGAATTCGAATACGATAGTTTGCAATAGCTATCGTAAACGATCCCCTCCCTTCTCCCCCCCCAAACTATTATTAACAGTATCGCCTACGAAAGTTTATCAAATATTAAAAGGTTAGAAAATACCGAGAACGAATGGAAATCAATAAATTTCTCGATCAGTTCGTGGCCGTAGAAGTTTTTATTACGATAGTATGCAATACCCTTGATTCATTTAGCGAGTATTATGGTAAAGCACGTTTTCTTAAGCGCATAATGTGCCTTTAAGTCCGCAAGGTGGAACTATACCTGGTGTGGCGCTCATTCAAAAGCTTTCATTTTATACCTTACAAATTGTCAGTGTTCAAATTACACTTGATCTGGAAGGTTGTTCCTTGCACGGCTGCAGTCTTTGCTCACACAGAAATATATACAAAATTAATGACATTAAAAAAAAAATTAAAATAGAAGAACAATTTGAGACGCCTGTCTACCATGTCACTCAATTAGTAAGCTGTTTGTTCTCTGTGTTATTTTTTTTTATTATCTTCCTCCTCTCACCATTCCCTTTATTTTTCTATAAGAACAATTATAATGAGTAAAATATCTGAATTATATGATAATCCCAATCAAAATAGAGCGCCGTTTTTTTGTAGCTTTTTTTTTAATTTTCAATGGCCTATGACACTCGACGCATTTCAATTGTTTGATTTGCTTGATCGCCAAAATTATAAAAATAGGTTTTTTGCAAGTCATATTTGAAACAATTAAGTCTGCAACACCTTAAAACCAACAAATAAGATTTGATTTAAAAAGCTTTTAAAAACAAATTGTTAACACCAATCAATAACAAAAAAAATTAAATTTATGCAATTAAAGCAATTAAATCTAGCAATTTAAAGGCTAACCAACTTTGACTTAACAATTTGAGCCAAATAAATTATACAAAATTGTCAACAAAAAAAAAAAAAAAATGGCTGTACCTTATGGCATTAGCCGTTGGTATTATAAAGTGTTTGTGCGTGTGTGTGTGCACTTTTCATTGCACAATATTTGTGCATAAATAAATAAATTAATATGTTTATTGTTGGCATTTGAAAAGAATTCAGAAAGGCCTGCCCCAACCTCCTGCTCGTCGAGTTGTACTCTGAGTCAATTCCATTGAAATTTATATGGTCTATTAAATATGTATGTAAACATGACAAACAAAGTACGACAACAACAACAACAACAACTACAACCTGTGCAAAATTAATTAAAATGCATTTCATTTATGAAATTTAAAATGTCATTTTTTACAAGGGGGGAAAAGCTGTCGCCTCGATTCCTCACCAAATGGCAAAATAATTGAAATTGATTAATATTTACTAAGCTGGTAAATTTAAAAATATCGCGTACAGTCAGCATTGTGCCTGGCTTAATTAATTTGCAATTATGTGCAAAATTAATGAAAAGGATTTGTGCCATCGCCCCCCCTCTTTCCCACCATTCGAACAATGTGTTAATCAAGCCCTTCGGAAGCTACTTATTAACCAAAACGGTATTCTCTATCGACAGCGCCCAATCAAGCGTGGAAAAAACGCTAAAATACATTGATTTTGTGGCACTATTAAACGTATTTGCTGAATGCCCAACAGGCACGCAAGCGGGTGGTGGTGGCAAGACTGTCTGTCTGGCCCTGACACATAAGTGGCAGGATTATGCTGGTTAGCGCTGCCAGATAATGGCCCTTAGATAGCAGCAGATTGAAATCAAAAGGACAAAGGAGAAAGCCAAGGATATCGATGACTGCCAAAGCCAATGAATAAAGCGAGAGCATAAGAACTTAGAGACGACTTTGCCTAATGGCAATTGACATAATTACGCAAAGTAGTTACCTACCCAAAGTCACAAGCGAAGGCAAGAAAGTTTTTAAACTTATTACGCCGAGGACGAGAGTGAGAATAGGACTTTAAAATTGCCCCAAGGAGTGTCTTTAAAATTTATGGCCCAAACCAAAATATCCCTAGGAATGTGTACAACCCCCCCCAACCAGTTGTGTAATGAAAATTACATGCGCCGCCGGCAGGCAATGGGAAAACTTCTAAGCAGCAAATGTTTGCCAGGACTAACCCAATGTATTATGTGTATCTTCTCTACCCTACAAACCATACTGTTTGACTTGTCTTGTGTTTTTGTTTGTCCTTGAATTTTGGTTTTTTGTGAGGGGGTAAAGCAGAAGCCACAATTTCCCACCATGCCCAATCAACATCACGCCGCGGCACAGTGGGCCGAAAAATGTTGCCTACATTTTGAGGAAATGTTCTTGAAAGTTTAAAAATTGTTTGAATAATCTTCTTTCTATAAATTCTTATACTTACCGACTGATTGTCAGTCTACGCTTAGGCTAAACGGTAAGAGCTAGAAAGCTGAAACTTGAAAGGGGATTAATCGATTTTTTTTTCATCTGATCGCCTTTAAGCTCGGTTTGTCAGCAAAGCTTGCGAAATAATTGTACTCGCAATTTCCCGATTTTCAAAAAATTCCTGGAAAATGTTGTGAGGGAATAATTTAATGCGTGAGCAAAGTATGCAAAATAATTAGACATGTGATTTCCTCATTTTGAAAAATCCACCGACAAGGTCGGAAAATGATATTTGTAAAATGATGTATGTAAAATTATGTTTGTACGTCCAAATAAATGGACGATAGAACTCTGCTATTTGGGAAAATCCAGCACCTAGTTAGGAAAATGGTGGGCGATTTTTAGAACTATATTAAATTCGGTTTGTACCCGGTTCGGTTCGGGTTTTTTGAAGTGCCCGAACTGGACCATAAAGAAGAAAAAAAATCTAAACAGAAAAAAAAAATCCGAAACATCCCAACTGATGTCAGAAATAGGTCGAGTAGTGTGACCAAAGCGCTGGTAATTAAAAAATACCACAAAATACAAGATTTGGTGTAACTTCTTTTTAAATCTGGTCACACTAAACTTATGTTCCACTTTGACGTAATATATGCAGAAGTAAACTAAATTATTTACTACGCAGGAACGCATAGGGCTATAAACAGAAAAAAAAATGGTCAGTTTAAAAAGTCTTATTTGATCCCAACTTTCGGTTTGAAGTTTTAAGTACGAAAGACTTGGAATAATCTAAAATTTTAGTGCAAAATCCTATCAAAACTCTCTTATGAGTCTCTTATATGAGATTTTTGATAGCCAACTCGGAACTTCCCGAGATATTTCTCAGCCATCTCGTATGAGATCTCAGACAAGTGAAAATACAGCTTTGAGATTGATTTTTGTATGAATTTCTTGAACATTTTTTTTTTTCACAGCAACCTTATCTAGTTTTTTGAGGTTGTTGTTGTTTGACAAAAGATTTTCTTCATTTGTATTGATATCTGGCCTATCATAAGCATTGTCAGGACTCATGTGCTCTATTCAAAGCAATGATGAAGTCATGTTGCAGGTGAACTGCAACTGTTTTATGTTAAAAAATCCAGAAAATACACTTTTTTCCCTTATTATATATACATATTGGTATAACATAGCCCTATGTGTGCAATGTAATCTAATTTCTAAAAAAAAAAAAAAAAAAAAAATATTGGTCCTTCGAGCCCGCTAACAACAATTTCTTAACTCTTGCTACTCTTTGCTTTTGTCTAAAATTTCATATAACTGGTCCCAGTGTGCGCTTCTGGGAAGTTATTATTACCAGCACATTTTCATTGCCGAGGGAACTTTGGCGCCGGAATTTTTGCGCCAGCAAACGCAGCCAAATTGATTTTCTTTCACTCGGTATCCGCTTTTATGCTCCCCATTCCCCCCTCTAGAGTTGTCAATTGAATGATGGCGTTTTATTTGCTTTACTTTTTAGAGAAAAGTATTCACCAATTTTGCCTTTACCAAAGAAAATCTGTAGCTTAAGTCGCTGGCAGCAGTCGCTAGCAGCAGCAGGCATCATTTGTCAGCGTGTTTGAAATTTGACAGGTGATTAGCGCCAAAAAGAAAACATACAGCTTCTTAAAGCATACCTCAAGGGGTGGGTGTGTGTGGTGGGCGTGTAAATTCTAAATGAATTGAATGTGGTAATGTATGTGTTTTTATAATTGCACAGATTCACATTTTTGACTTAAGTGATATGCTTAAGAAAAGCACTTACTTCAATTTTCTAATTATATTAAGTGAGCTTAGAAGTTAGTCTAACTTTTGCAGGTGAAATGTCTTTCATTTTGGTCGTTAGTCAAAACTCAAGTATAGAGGGATTGAGTGGAAGACTAGAAACTAGACTGGCGATATGGCTTACCACTGTTCGTTAGGTAATTCGCTAGTGTTGAGGTAGAGAAGTGACGGACCACTAAGATGAAGGAAAGGTATAAGCACTTAGAGGGACTGAGTGGAAGACTAGAAACTAGACTGGCGATATTGCTTACCACTGTTCGTTAGGTAATTCGCTAGTGTTGAGGTAGAGAAGTGACGGACAACTAAGATGAAGGAAAGGTATAAGCACTTAGAGGGACTGAGTGGAAGTCTAGAAACTAGACTGGCGATATTGCTTACCACTGTTCGTTAGGTAATTCGCTAGTGTTGAGGTAGAGAAGTGACGGACAACTAAGATGAAGGAAAGGTATAAGCACTTAGAGGGACTGAGTGGAAGACTAGAAACTAGACTGGCGATATTGCTTACCACTGTTCGTTAGGTAATTCGCTAGTGTTGAGGTAGAAAAGTGACAAGGAACAAAGAGGAAGGAAAGGTATAAGCAATTTAACAACTACAAAGGTATAGTTTATGTTTTTAGAAATATATCAAAAGTAAGTAGATGAAAATTGGCTGTCAAACCCTGAAACTAATTAGTCCAAAATATCCCAATAAGTTTCTAAATATGCTCAGCCTTGAAATAGTTACATAAAAACATAAACGGTCACACCACTGTTAGCAAATGCGGCACCCATCTGGCTGTAAATTAAGTCATACGCGTATATTGAAGCATATTTCATTTGTAGGAGATTTCTCTCCAGCTCGAACCTGCTTTTGGTCTTTGTATTTTATTTATAGACTTTCAAGTACATAAAAAAATGTTTGTTACATTTTTTCAAGTATTTTTTTTTATGTTAGTTAACAGCCACAATAAGAAAATACTTTGAACATTAATTGGTGACTGGCTGTTTGTGGTTTTTTTTTTACAACTACACATAAAAAAATATTGCGCTGCATTGCTAATTAATTCATTGTTGGAAATATATTTTTGTTCGCTTTTTTTTCTCTCTCTATTTTATTTTCGCCCATTTGAAGTGTGAACTGTACACTTAATAGCCCAGCAACAATAATAAACAAAAATTTGAATTTTTTTTTCTTGTTTACGCTAAGTAAATTTTTGTGCTAGAAATTTGTGTATAAATATTTTAACAGAGCAGCTCTCTGTCTCTCTCTCTCTCTAGCTTAAACAATTGTGTTTTTATTAAACAACTTTAAGTTTTGGCCCAGTTACAAATTTCAAATGAACTCCGACACTTGTTCAAGCAAAGCTGGCCACATTTCTTGGTTGCTGCAACATGTTGCTTAAGCTTAACAGTTTTGTTGCTTGTTGGTCAACATTCTCTGTAATCATCAAAATGCGCGCATGTACGTGACTTGCGCTTGATTTATAACTGTAAAAAGAATGTCATAAATAAATAAATAACAATAAAAAGACAGAAAGCAAAAAAGAGAGAAGAAAGAAAACTGTCGTCGCCAGTTTTTTTTATGTTTATCGTTTGGGCCAGGCCAAGCATTACAATAAGAACCGAACCACATCAACTTAAACCAACCAAAGCTTCTCTCTGACACTTAAAAACTCATTAGCAACAGCAGCGCCAGCACCAGCACCAGCCCAACTTCTGGCCACAAAAATGTCAACTTGTTGCGTCAGCCACGCCCATCCTCTCATCTAACCCCGTTTTCCCCCCTTCTACCACCGCCCCCACACCTCATAACTCAAACAAAACCGCAAAAAAAAAAAGAAGAGATGCCCCCCAACAGCTGCTGCTCGCAGTTTCTGTCATAAGGCAGGATTTCTGGCTCTTCACTCTTCCAATGCGCTACTAAATCCACTTGTCAAATGCATGCTGCGACCCCCCCTCAGCTGGAGCAACGTTGTCTTAAGAGTGTCAAAACAAAACTATTTATTTTACTCGACTCATTTTCTCATTTGCTTTAAACTGTGCCGTTCCGACATTGAAATTAAATTGTCTGATGTTTTACTGGAAGCGCTAAATTAGTTGCCACATACTTGCGGTTTGGAAAAAATAACAAGAAGAAGACAACCACCGTTTAGTAAAATGCACTGAAATTTCAATTTCAAATTTTTTATTTAAATTGGAAGTTTTGTTAATGGCAAGAAAAAGCAAAAAGGAATCAAGAAAGAAATAAGAATTAAAAAAGAAACCGAGGAGAGAAGAATTAATGAAGGATATATAAAATAAAAAAGTAAGCATAAGTACTTTTCCGGGTACTATTCCCTGTATTATTTCGGGTACTATTCCGGGTACTTAGTCCGGGCACTATTCCGTGTACTATTTCGGGTACTATTCCAGTTACTATTCCGTGTACTATTGTAGGTACTAATTCGAGTACTTTTCCGCATACTATTCCCTGTACTATTTCGGGAACTATTTTAGGTACTATTCTGGGTGCTATTCCGGGAACAACTCCGTGTATTATTTCGGGTACTATTCCGGGTACTATTTCGTGGTCTATTCCGTATACTATTCCGTGTATTATTTCGGGTTCTATTCCGGGTACTATTCCGTGTACTATTACTGGTACTATTTCGTGCACTATTCCGTATACTATTCCGTGTATTATTTCGGGTTCTATTCCGGGTACTATTCCGTGTATTATTTAGGCTACAATTAAGAACTATTCCGGCTAATATTCCGTGTAATATTCCAGTTACTTTTAGGTACTATTCTGGGTGCTATTCCGGGAACAACTCCGTGTATTATTTTGGGTACTATTCCGAGTACTATTTCGTGGACTATTCTGTATACAATTCCGTGTATTATTTCGGGTTCTATTCCTGGTACTATTCCTTGAACTATTCCTGGTACTATTTCGTGCACTATTCCGTATACTATTCCGTGTATTATTTCGGGTTCTATTCCTGGTACTTTTCCCTGTATTATTTAATATACAATTTAGAACAATTCCGGATAATATTCCGTGTAATATTCCAGTTACTATTCCTGGTACTATTCCGGGTACTATTTCGTGGAATATTCCGTATACTATTCCGTGTATTATTTCGGGTTTTATTCCGGCTACTATTCCGTGTATTATTTAGGCTACAATTAAAAATTATTCCGGATAATATTCCGTGTAATATCCCTGGTACTATTCCGTGTACTATTACGGGTCTTAAGAGCGAGTTTTATCTCAATAGACCTATGTCTTAACACTAATCTGCTTCAATTCCTTTATATCTTAGACCAATTTCGACCTAGATTAAAAGTAGTAGCAGTTTTGGATTCGTTCCGTATTATTCGGGGTACTATTCCGCGTATTATTTTGGGTACAATTCCGTGTATTATTTCGGGAAGTATTCAGTGTATTATTTCGGATACTATTAAGAACTGTTCTGGGAACTATTCTGTGTACTGTTCCGTTGACTATTCCGGATACTTTAACGAGTCTTAAGAGGGAGTTTTATCTCAAAAGAACTATGTCTTAACTCTAATTTGCCTTAATTCCTTTATATCTTAGACCAATTTCGACCTAGATTAATAGTAGTAGCAGTTTTGGATTCGTTGGAACCTTTATTATATAACCGTGTGCAAGTAAAAACCTTTATTGCATGCCTAAAACACTCCTAAAGGGATTTCCTACAGATTTATAAAAGCGTCCGAAAGGGTTAAATAATTAAAAAGCTAGCGAAATTGATGGTGAAAATAAGTATTCTCTTGGTACTTTATACCTGCAGAACTTAACTCAAAAAGGATAATGAGAAACCACAGATAGTCTTACTAAGAAAAAAAATTTTAAAAAAGAATAAACTTTGCAATCTACTTAGCAGTATTAATAAATCTCTTCGTTACCGACTGTAAACCAAGTTAGTATTTAAAACCGTCCATGGATCTAAATTAACGTGGATCGTCCTTGGGGTACATTTGTACCCCAGTAAATTTTGTATTCGAATCAATCAAATTCAAATGGATTTTTAAAGAGTTTTTTAATTTCGTTTAACAATAAATAGTTGCGTACAGAATATTTCGAATATATTGATACAATACGTTTTTTTCGATGCGCCGCCATTAAAATTTTCTTAATTATTGAAGACGTCAAATAGATTTAAGTACGTCCTCTTTCCGCCCAAAAGTCGTTTTGTCGGTTCCCAAATTTTCAGTAGCCGCTGGCTTTAATTACCATAACTGTACTAACTGCTTGTACTGGGGTACAATTGTACCCCAAAGACGTATTGCGAAGATTTTAGTACGCTAAAAGTTTCTTGGGTTATAAATGTACCCCAGTTCAGTACCAATGTTATCCGTATTTGTATCTTTTTTTCCAATATTTAGTTCTAATCTTTGGAATCCAAAAGCAGGTAAAAGGTTGACGTTTATGGAGCAATCCTTCGTTGGGCTTTACTAAATATGAAAATCAAAAAATTTCCCAAAATTTAAACTTATTTTTTTTTTTTTTTTTTTCGAAAATTTAAACATTTTTTTAAATCAACCGAACACAAATCTTTCTTAATGCAAACTTCAACTCATGTTGTGGAGTTTTAAAAAAAATTGTTTCTAAAAAAGCAGCTTCCAAACAAATGCCTCACAGAGGCCGCTTACTTTAAGTGGCAAGTGGCAATTTTCATTTTGGGCCGCGCTGCAGTAACTGGAAAAACAACAGCAAAGCAGCAATTGCCTACATACAGTGGAGACTTAATAGTGAGGGAGAGAGAGAGCAGCATGAGGGAAGTGCCGTTAGTTGTCGACGTCAGTGCAGTTATATTAGCTGGGGACCCGAGGTAGAAGCCAGCGAAATTGACAAGCGCAACATTGAAATTGCTACAATGACAAACTGCAATAGTGGAAGCGAAGTGGGGGCAAGTGGCAGCTGATGCACTGGCAGTGCCACTTGACAGAGACGAATGTTGAAATGGAATGGGAGCGAAAGAGGCTGCTGCACGTGCGTCGGCTGCCCGCACAGACATTTAAATATAAACCGAAGATTGTTGCAGATGCTGCTGGGAGGAAGTACTATTTGGCCCTTGGGTGGAGTTGCAGGGAGCGACGAGGAGGAGGAGTTGTGCAGCCAGTTGTGTAGGTGGCGGGGCATGTTTAATTAATGCAAAGTAAATAAGAAGCAGCAGCAGAGGAAATGCAACCAACGAAATTGATTGAGGAATTTGCCGCAGGCAGCAGCAGCAGCATCCACATGCAACATCAGTTGTTGCTGCTGCTGCTCCTGTGCATTGTTGTTGTTTGCCAGAGCGGTGGCAGGCTATTTATAAACACCCTGTAGTTTTTCTTGATTGAGAAAATTGTTGGTAAATTGCTTTTCAGTGTTTGCCCCTGACGCATGAGGGAAAATTCTTTGCTGAAATTTATACAAGAGATTTTTTGATTTTTTTTTTTTAATTTTATAATTGAAATTTGTGTTGGTTTGGCATTTTTCCTTCACCTATGAACGTATAAATTCTATAACGTTAAAGCAATTACAATTCTTTAAATTGGCTTTATTAACTATGTTTATTAACTGATCAGGTGTTTGAAGTGGCCAATAATGGCATCATAATTAGGTTTTGCAAACTTGACCTGAAAATTAATATTTTTTTTTAAATGAGCACAATTCTCTGTGTCTGTATTCAATTTTAGTCTACGTTAATTTTGAGCTGCATTTTTACTAAAACGTTTGTTATAATCTGCTTTTTAAGCTCTCACTGCTGTAAAATCTAAATGGTGTCCATTTTTTAACTTTCTCCCTTGTGGTTTCACTTTGTTATGTTTTTTAAATTTTTTTTATTTGTTTTTAATTTTTCACTTTTTTGATTTTGTGAATTAAAAAATATTTTATATTGTTTTAGAATTTTTTTAAAAGCATTTTTAGGTTTTTTTTTTAAATATTTTTTTATATATTTTTTTTTATTATTTTTTTATATTTTTTTACGTATTTTTTATATATTTTTTAGTATTTTGTAGTATTTTTTTTTTAGTATTTTGTAGTATTTTTTTTTATTTTATTTTTATTTTTTTTAGTATTTTTTTTTTTTTTTATTTTTTTAAAAAATACATTATATATATTTTAAAATAAGTATTTTTAGTATTTTGTAGTATATTTTAGTATTTATATTTAAGTAGTGTAGATTTTTTTTTTTTGTATTTTGTAGTATTTATTTTTTTAAGTTTATTGTAGTATTTTAAATATTTTTTGTATTTTTTTTAGTATTTTGTAGTATTAATTGTTTTGTATTTTGTAGTATTTATTTTTTTAAACTTTGTATCATTTTTTTATTATTATTTTTGTATTTTTAAAAAATAATTTTTGTACTTTTGTAAAATATTTTTAGTATTTTTTGAAAAATTATTTGTAGTATTTTTTTTTTAGTAGTGTAGTTTTTTTTTGTATTTTGTAGTATTATTTTTTTAAGTTTATTGTAGTATTTAAATTTTTTGTATTTTGTAGTATTTATTTTTAGTATTTTGTAGTATTTATTGTTTTGTATTTTGTAGTTTTTTTTTTTTTATTTTGTAGTATTTTTCTAGTATTTTGTAATATTTATTTTTTATTATTTTGTAGTATTTATCTATTAATATTATGTAGTATTGAATTTTTAGTATTTTGTAGTATTTTTTTTTTTTTTTGTAGTATTATTTTTTAATACTTTGTATTTTTTTTTTTTTTTTTTTTAAATTTTTTGGAATATTTTTTAGTATATTTAAAATAATTTTTTGTATTTGTAAAAATAATTTTTAGTACTATTTATTAAAATATTTTTTTTTATTTTTGAAATATTATTTGTTGTATTTTTTTTTTACATTTTTTTATTTTGGTATTTTATATTTTTTTATATATTGTTATATTTTTTATTGTTTTTTTTGTCTATTTTTTGTAATTTATTATTTTTGTTTTTTTTTTAATTATTAGTTTTATTAATTTATTTATTATTAGTTCATTAATTTTTGTTTATTTTTTGATTGATGCAAAATTATTAAGCCATATTAAATTTATACATTTTTGATGATGATTTACCAACTGCCAACTATTAGCTTTTTTAATGACTCTTAAATTGCTTCAAACTCTTAACAAATTGAATCAATTATTTTGATATATTTCCTCAAGTCTTGTAACTAATTAATAAATATTTTTTCTTTTTCATTTTAGGTAAGTCTGCAGGCAAACCTTTCACTAACTAAGTAAGTTTTGTCATATTTTAAGTCCAAGCCAATTAAGCTAGTAGCTGCATGTTTATTGGAGACATAACTTACCAAGCCTTTCCCCACCAAAAAAAAAAAAACTAAAATAAAAAGTAACTAAATAGAAAGTGTAAATAAACCAAAAGGCCAACTAAAAGTCGCGTCAACATTTTACAAAAGCGAGAAAGTGAAAAACCACAGCGGCTAAGCAGCTCTCAACAGCTGCTCCAAATGTAATTGTAATTGGCAAAAAAAAAAGCAGACAAAATCCTAATCAAGTGTAACCAAAGCGAAACGAAGTTGAGGCGAGGTGTGGGGGCCTTTAAATAAAATCTCATTATGGCGCGCCAACAAGTTTCAACCACTTTTTCTTTGACTCATCCGTCACATGCATAAAGCTCTTTTCATTCATGACAAACCAACGCATTTCGTCTCCTCCTGCTCCACTCAAAATTTTGAAATTGAAACGCAGCAAGAGAGTTGGCTGGTTTCATCTTGGCACTGTGGCTGTCATTGATACGCCGCTTAGCAGCAGCTTCCCATGTACGTAAAGTACATTCCCTGGCAAAAATCAATGATGCGCAATAATTAGCGCAACGATGACTCTCTCCCGCTCCACACACCCCAACTCCAGCTACAACTGCAAATTCCACTGACTTGGGCAGTTCAGCACTTTGACGTCTTTCAAATCAAAACCAGACGCCGCCCCTCATGCCACCCATTTGGCTCAAAACATTCCGAATTGCCAATGCACCGAGAAACCAGGAACTGAACTTTTACCCATTACCCACCGAAAGAAGCATCCATTTCCATTCCCTTTTCACCAAAACAAACCAAACAACTGCATGCAATTTCAAACGAGAGGCAGTCGATGACGTCGTCGTTGTCGGTTGGCCAACCATATTTAATTTTCATGTTTCGTTTATGCCAAATGCTGTGCAGGCACAACTGGAACTGGTTCCTCGAAAAAATGCTCATAAAACTGAAACATATTGAGAAAATAGATCATTAAACCCGCTGGGGGCAGAAGCAAATTCTCCTAATGCCATATAAATTGACTGAATAATTTTTGACCCTTGGGGGTGTATTTTCCAAAATCTAGACTTATTTTTCCAGTTGTTTGGTCATAAGGCTTACAAACAGAAATTTATTAGGAATCTGTTAAAAAGTTAAATTTGAAAATTTGGATGAATTTTTCAAAAATTCAAGACTTTTTTTTTAATTTGATTGGCCATTAGGCTTACATACCGAATTTTATAAAGATCGGTTTGAAAGTAACGTTTGGTTTTTTTCCGACCTTGGGGTTGGATTTTCCAAAATGCGAAAGCGTTGTACTGACCTGAGGACATTTAATCTGGAATGGGCGTGTTCTGGAAAAAATTGATTTATTCCGAAAGCATAGAACTAACCAAAACCGAGGTAGTTTAACTGAGTTAAAAATTGAGAGAATTCATCATATGTGTGTGTGAGCTTAGTATAGGGATAGTTACAGGACCCAAACATATGGCCTACAAATGAAAACTATGTTAAGAATCGGTAAATAAATTCAAAGGAAAAGCATTGGAAAAAGTTGTTGGAAAACAGTGTTAGAAACAGGAAAAAAACACTGTTGTAAAATAATTTTGGAAAACAGTGTTGGGAAAAGGCTTTGGAAAACAGTGTTGGAAAAAAATGTTCAAAAACGGTGTTGGAAAATTGTCTTAGAAAGGAAATCCAAAACAATCGGCAATTAAATTCAAATGAAAATACATTGGAAAAAGGTGTTGGAAAACAGTGTTTAAAAATATTGTTGGAAAACAGTGTTGAAAAACAGTGTTGTAAAACAGTGTTGGAAAGCAGTGCTGGGAAACAGTGTTGGAAAGCAGTGTTGGGAAACAGTGTTGGAAGATAATGTTAGAAAATAATGTTAGAAAACAGTCTTGGAAAATTGTATTGGTAAAAAATATTGGAAAACAAATCCAAAACAATCGGCAATTAAATTTAAATGAAAATACATTGGAAAAAGATGTTGGAAAACAGTGCTAGAAACAGTGCTAGAAACAGTGTTGGAAAACAGTGTTAAAAACTGTTTTGGAAAACAGTGTTGGGTAAAGGATTTGAAAAATAATGTTAGAAAATTGTGTTGGAAAACATTGTTAGAAACAGGGTAATAACAGTGTTGAAAAAGGGTTGGAAAACAGTGCTAAGAATAGTGCTGGAATAAGGTGTTGGAAAACAGAGTTAGAAACAGGGTAAAAACAGTGGTGGAAAATAATTTTAAGAAACAGTGATGGAAAACAGTATAAGAAAACAGTGTTGGAAGATAATGTTAGAAAATAATGTTAGAAAACAGTCTTCGAAAATTGTATTGGTAAATAATATTGGAAAACAAATCCAAACCAATCGGCAATTAAATTCAAATGATAATACATTGGAAAAAGTGCTAGAAACAGTGTTGGAAAACAGTGTTAAAACCTGTTTTGGAAAACAGTGTTGGAAAAAGGCTTTGAAAAATAATGTTAGAAAATTGTGTTGAAAAACATTGTTAGAAACAGGGTAAAAACAGTGTTAAAAAAGGGTTGGAAAACAGTGCTAAGAATAGTGCTGGAGTAGGGTGTTGTAAAACAGTGTAACAGGGTAAAAAACAGTGGTGGAAAATAATATTAAGAAACAGTGTTGGAAAGCAGTGTTGAAAAACACTGTTGGAAAACAGTGTTGAAAAACAGTGTTAGGAAAAGGCTTAAAAAACCACTGTTTGTTGAATAATAATGTTAGAAAAGAATGTTGAAAAATTTTGTTGGAAAGCAGTGTTGGAAAACAATAGTGGAAAACAGTGTTAGAAACGGTACAAAATAGTGTTTAAGAAGGGATGGAAAACATTGCTGAGAACAGTGTTAGAAAAAGGTGTAGAAAAAGGGATTTGGAAAGCGGTTTTAGAAACAGGATAAAAAACAGTGTTGGAAAATAATTTTTTTTATTTTGAAACTAGTGTCCAAGTTTCAGTTTTCTATCTTTTACCATTGATAATCAAAGGCTGCAAACTGTATACCAAATCCCACAGATCAATCCTAGAAATAAACGATTTCTGTTTGCTTAAAATTAAAAATAGATCATTATAAATTAGAAATACAATTTCCAGAACCAGTTCCTTGGGTACACACACACACACACACTCGCTCTCCATAGACGCCATGACACTCGCGCATTAAACAATTGACCCGTGGCTTCCCCATTCCCTCGCAATCCAACCATTCTATCATCATTTCTATGCTGCCTTACCATGTCGCCCTCCCTCGTCGACTAACCACAAATGGACAGGCAATAAAATGGCTCATCTGCTGTCCTTGTTTGGGGGGGAAAACGCGCATTGCATGTTTGGCAAATGCCAAGCATCATCATAATAATTATGGAAAAATAGTCGCTGTCAACACACACACTCACGCACACACACACACAGATGCAAATGCGGGGACTTTTGGCAAATTTGCAACCATTTTCCCAGGGAGAAGGCACTTCAAAATGGCAGCTAGCGGCCACAATTTCATACAAAATTTCACAAAGGCAGGCTACACGATGTGCCACGCCTGCTTGCCCCGAATCTACAACATGAATGCATTTTTCGGCATGCGTGTCGCGTTTTTTTTAAGTTTTTTTTTTTTTTGGGTTTGGGGAGTTGTCTGCCAATTTGCCTGGCTCCGCTCTGACATACA
The DNA here is from genome assembly GCA_018904225.1 of Lordiphosa mommai. NCBI lineage: Eukaryota > Metazoa > Arthropoda > Insecta > Diptera > Drosophilidae > Lordiphosa > Lordiphosa mommai. The sequence goes on from JAEIFT010000559.1 coordinate 139,401, forward strand.
AAATGGTCACACGGGATGGAGTGGCGGGGTAACCACATCTGATGTCCTTTTACAATATTTTTTGGGGTCCCGCTTGTCATTTTTGCCACATAAACTCGATAATTTACAGCCGCAACATGTCCTGCATTCAATTTCAATATGTTTGGGGAAAAAGTTTCACCTTTATCACATTGCTTTAAAATGTTGTTAGAAATCTAGTGACTGTTTATTTGTTCATCATCTCACATGCTTGTTGCTTGCTTCTTACATTGTGTACAAATGTCATTAGGCACAAAGACCGCCCTCCACCCAAACCATCATGTGAATTTTCCCTCAGATCAACTCAAAACTTTGCCTTCTACTACTTTTCCCATTGACTGTGACAAGTGCATTATGTGCGTGCGTGTGTGAGTGAGTGAGTAACTGACAACAGTTTGACACACAAACACAATTACAACGACAACCCAACTGGAGGTACTGGAGGTAGGAGGCAAGGCCCTAACACAGTTTTCGATGTTTAAAATTGAGTTTTGAGTTTAGCCAACTTGCAACTGCAAAATCCAACAGAATGCAATAACCACAACACAAAAAAAAAACAAAAACAACAACAACAGCATGAAGAGCCATTCAGAAATATAAACGAGTTTCTCTTAGGCCATGAATTCTTGGTAGAGTTTTGAAATTGATCAATTGTGCACCATTTTATAAATAAAGGTTTTGTTTAAGAATTTTGAAGGTGGAACATCTGTTGGTATTTAGGTTATGGCAGTTTGATAGATGGTTTCCAGTTCACACAATCAAAGACTTGCACTTGTAAGTCGGGCTTTAAATTCGGAAGTTTTTATAAAAAAGTGGGAAAGGTGGGAGAAAGTGACACTTGCCCATATTCACCTTTTTCTACAATCAAAAAATTTTTTTAAAAATCTTCTTTAAGTTTGCTTCCCCTTGTAAATCCCAACTAAGAGTATTTGATTTAAGTCCATTAGCTTAATGTGATTATTGTTGGAGTCTGAGACTTATATATGAAGTGTTTATTACATAGAAATGCGGTGTAGGCGGTGTTTGCATTATTTAAAAGCAGTAAGGGAGGTAATTATTATATTGAAATAAGGTTTAGGCATTGATTACGATATAGAAATGTAAAGCCAGCGGTGTTTTTTATATGAAAAAGGTGTGTTGGCGGTGTTTGCCATTTTCAATATGAGAGGTATTTACCATTTGAAAATGTAGGGGGAATTTACGATATTAAAATGAGATGTAGGCATTGATCACAATATTCAAACGTGAAGCTAGCGGTGTTTTCATATGAAAATTGTATTTTGGCGGTGTTTGCCATTTTCAATATGAGAGGTATTTACCACTTGCTAAAGTAGGAGGTATTTATGTTATTGAAATGAGGTTTAGGCATTGATTACGATATTCAAATGTGAAGCTAGCGGTGTTTTTTATATGAATAAGGTGTCTTGGCGGTGTTTACCATTTTGAAATGTGGAAAGCATTTACCATTTGCAAATGTGGGAGGTATTTATTATATTGAAATGAGGTGTACGCATTGATTACGATATTCAAATTTGAAGCTACCGGTGTTTTTGATAAAAAAAATGATGTGTTGGCGGTGTTTACCATTTTCACATGTGGAAGGTATTTACCATTTGCAAATGTGGGAGGTATTTATGATATTGAAATGAAGTTTTGGTATTGATAACGATATTCAAATGTGAAGCTAGCGGTGTTTTTCATATGAAAAAGGTATCTTGGCGGTGTTTGCCATTTTAAAATGTAGAAAGCATTTACCATTTGCCAATGTGGGAGGTATTTATGATATTGAAATGAGGTTTAGGCATTAATTACGATATTTAAATGTTAAGCTAGCAGTGTTTTTATATAAAAAAGGTGTGTTGGCGGTGTTTACCATTTTCAAATGCGGTGTAGTCAGTGATTACGATATTAAAATAAAGAGTGGGCAAAAATAACGAAATTTTTCTAGGGTCTGGGTGGCATTTACGATATTGAAATAAGCTGTTTACCTAAGTGATATGCGGTGTTTTCGGTGATAACAATATTTCTAATTTCATTACGATGTTTTACTAAGGTCTGGAGATATTTACAATATTGAAATGAGATGTAGGCTTTGTTTACGATATGAAAATGTAAAGTTAGGAGTGTTTTTCATAGAAAAAAGGTGTGTTGGCGGTGTTTATCATTTTCAAATGCGGTGTATTCGGTGATTACTATATTGAAATAAGGTGTGGACAATGACTGCGATATTTAACTAAGGTCAGGACAGTATTTACGATATTGAAATGAGGTGTTTTCCAAATTTATATGCGGCGTTTTCGGTGATAAAAATATTTCTAATTACATTACTTTATTTTTACTTAGGTCTAAACGATATTGAAATAAGGTTTTTTTTTATATGAAAATGGTGTTTTAGCGGTGTTTACCATTTCTTAATGCGGTGTATTCGGAAATTACAATATTAAAATAAGGTGTGGGCAATTATTGAAATAGGGTTTTTCCAAATTGATATGCGGTGTTTTCGGTGATAACGACATTTCTAATTACATTACAATATTTTTATGAGGTTTGGGCGTATTAATGCGATTGAAAAAGGTTTAAAATCTACGATATTTTTAATTAAGCTTCTAGTACAAAAAAACCATTGAGCAGCCCATTTTATCTATAACCTAACAGATTATGTCACAATATAACAAAACTTCGCAAGCCTATATAGTTTGAAGTTTGCTAGGGGCTGAGCCCCCAAAGCTCCCTCCCTAGCTACGTGCCTGATAAGGTGTGAGCAATGTTTACAATATTTAATTAAAGTCTGGGCAGTATTTACGATATAATAACGAAATGTTTACCATATTGATATGCGATGTACTCGGTGATAATAATATTTCTTATTTTATTAGGATATTTTGCTAGGGTCTAGGGGTGTTTACGATATTAACATAAGCTGTGTACGTCATTTAATATATTGAAATGCAGTGTTTATAATGATTTTGATATTGAAATGCGGTGTATGCGGTGTGTACGATATTGAAATGTGGATTATTTAGTGTTTGCGATATTTAAATCAGATGTGGGAGGCATTTACGGTGTTGGTAAAGCATACGATATTAAAATGATGTGTTGGAAATATTAGAATGCTGAGTATATCATATTGAAATGGGGTGGGATCGGTGTTTACGATATTGAAATGGGAAATACTCAGTGATTGCGATATTTAAATAAAATGTGGGCAGTATTTACGATATTGAAATATGAAATGCGGCGTTGGTAGAGCTTACGATATTCAAATGATGTGTTGACAATATCAGAATGCTGTGATTATCACATTGAAGTGTGGTGAATTCGGTGTTTACGATATTGGAATGTGGAATATTCAGTGATTGCGATATTTAAATAAGATGTGGGTGGTATTTACGATATTGAAATAAAGCGTGTGCAGCATTTGCGGTATTGCAATGCGGTGTTGGTAGTGCTTACAATATTAAAATGAATTGTTGACGATATTAGAATGCTGCGTTTATCATTGATCGTTAAGATGTGGTGAATTCGGTGTTTACGATATTGAAATGTGGTGTAGGCGGTGTCTTAGATATTGAAATGTACGAGAGACGGCTTAAACTACATATCTTTATAAATAGTGTAGCTACTTTGCAGGGTAATTAAATGAGGTGTTTACTATGTTTAAAGGCAGTGTGAGATATTGAAATCAAATATAATTTAAAATATTAAATTTGGGTCTAAGGTCTAGCTACTCGAACCCTATTCACTATTAGTCCTAATTTTTTTAGTACCTTAATGTGTTAAAGCTAATATTAAAAATTAAAATAAAAAAGTATTACATTAGAGATAAGGATATTTACGATATTCATATAAAGTATAATTAACTTAAGTGAGCATTTTGGGATGCCAAAGTCAATCATTTAAGAAGTTCTTAAGGCACACTTTCTTCCTATATATTGACAAGGCACTTTACTCCGTCAGATATTCTGATTAAGAGTATCAGCGCACCGCATATGAAGTGCTAATGGTTTACCTGGCGGACTCCGCTGGTGGTCTGTGTATAAACTCTATGCTGACGCCCACACTTCTACAAAAATATTGATTACCTGTTTTCTTGTTCTTAAATATCACTTTAGTCGAACATATTATCATTAATCGTTAAAATTCATCTTAAACATCCATCATTTTCAAGAAGAAAATATATACTGTGATTTTGACTTTTATCTATTAGCTAATATGTATAATTTCGTTGGCTTAGTTTTTATGACTATGTGAGGTGTGTGAGAGCCACAAAAATTATATATACTTATCAATATGAAAGCCGATGTGTTCCCACATTGTGTTCCTCACAAATTTTTTTTTTATGAAATTTCCCCCACTCCACCCTGCTTAACAATCCCATAATTTCCATATGTATGGTTATATTTTATATGCCACTTTGGCCTGGGGCAAGGCACCGGTTTTGACCGATTATGAAACTCAAGAAGACAATGCGCCAATGCCGTGCGCATCTCAAATTTGATATTTACGACTGTCTACAGACAGCACACACAGAAAAGCAGGTGTTATTATTGCCATTGAGCCGAAGCCAAGCTGCTTAAAGTTAATTAGTCATTTTGTTGTTGTTGTTTTGCCTTTGTTTTTTTTTTTTTTTTTTTTTGTGTTATTTTTGTATTCAAAGTCTAATGGGATTTTTATAGAATTATGTAAATGAAGTTTGAGGCTGTGGCTGATAGGCATTTGATATGACCAAAGACTTAAGATAGAATTCCCTACCTCCTAATTACCAAAAAAAAAAAAAAGGAAATTTAAATAAGAAATTACACTGACCGAAATAGATTAATATGAAAAATTTATTTTGTTTTACTAAATAAAATAAAATAAAACCTGTTTTTGATAGGAGAAAGAAATAGAAATAATTTTATTTTATATTTAACAATTTATTGTAAATTGTTATTGTTATTTTTTTTCCAAGTGTAGTCCAAAATTTAAGTAACAAATTACAAAATAATGTGACATCCCCCTCCCCTTTCTAACCACAAAATCTTAAACTGGCTTACCTCTTTACTTAAGACATCTTCTAAATACTTCCTGGTTAATCCAGCTCAACTCAAACCCACATGCTTTTGCTCTAATTTTAAGCTTCCTTTCCTTTTGCAAAAAAGGGATAAGCGCAAAACGCAGCTGTCACCGCGGGCTCTGCACAATTTCCATGCGTGCATCCTGCTTGGGCCAGAAATTCATCATCATTCTTGTTTGCTTTTTAAATAATTAAAATGCCTTGACGCCCAGGCACAAAAATTATTAAACGCCTTCCTGCACTTTTTTAATTATTTTTTTCACTTTTGAAAATGAAAACTGGGGAATACTAGAACGGGCGGCCTAACTACTTCTCCTGTCCAGCTGGTTGTCGTCTGCTTCAACTGTCATCAGCTGCTTGGCTTACTCACAGCAACATTTGCACTTAATTTTTGCACTCACGCCTTTTGTTTCGGACACATCTTTCCGTTGCTTTTGCTCTTTCTCTTTTTCTCTCTCTGTTGCCATATTATTTTTATGCACTTTTGTAACTATCTCCCACTCACACATTCCCCATTTTGCATAAAAGTTTTCTTTCACGAATTTCTGACTTGACATGGTTTCCTTTTTAGGGGTGGAGAGAGAGATGCGCCTTCACTTCCGTCTCCCTAGCTTTTTATCTGCTTTTGGGAGCAGCTGCTTTTCACATTAAATTTGCCTTTTAGTTTGTATTTTTTTTTTTAATTAAAAATACAAAAAAAAAAGACACAACACAACTCTTTCTCTTTAGGTAACAGCCATAAAATTTGACTCATTAACAGCGCGGTGTAGTTTAGTGGCTAACAGAGCTCTGTTAAAGCTGAAGGTGATTCATCAGCTGGCTTTAAAGCGGAAATGTGTTTTCTTCTTTTTTTATGTGTAGCACAAAAAATAATAATAATAACAATAATATTATTATGTGTGTCATATAAACTTGATGCGGGGTTTGGTAAGATTTTGAAGCTGACTAAGCCAAGAGAGATTTTCCTCATCTTCTTCTGTGTATTCTGCAAAAAAACTTTTGTTGTGAAATTTTTGTGTTGAAACATACTTAACGTTAAGCAAAGAAATTCTGTGAAATTTATGTGGAAAAATGAATTAGATGAATTTGGATTTAATTACGGATACGAATAAAAGTCATTTTTGATGCATCGTTGCAGAAATATTTTATTTTAAAGGGAATTAATAGAAACATCCGTTTTTAAAAGCAATCTTGATGGGCAAAGTCAACCTAAAATCGGCATAAATTTATCTATAATTATTCCAAAATTTAAAAAAAGACCGAAATAATCTCAATGTAGTGCCGAGGCCAAAAAAGAATTATTATACCGGAAAGGATCGATATTTTTACAATTCGAAGTTATTTATAAAACGATTTCCCCTCTAATAAAATCAAAATGAGGCTTTTTAAAAAGATTGTTATTGGAATCAATCAACCAATATGAGTATGGTAAACACCTCCTACTAAATGATATTCCAGTAAAGTTAACACCGCCTCCGCTCATACCGAAAAATAAGGTATATAAATCTTATAAAATCAAAACGAGTAAAATTAAATAATTTGCTATTAAAACCACTGAAATATTCTTTGAGTATGTCAAACACCTCCTAAATAAAATTTCAGTAAAGTTAACACCGCCTCCGCTCATACCGAACTATATAGTATATAACTAAAATTTAAATCCAAACGAGTTTATTCCAAAAATTTGTTATTGGAACCACTTAAATATTGTTTAAGTATGGCAAACACCTCTTAATGAAATTAAATTAAAGTTAACACCGCCTCTGTTTATACCGAACTATAATAATATAATATTGTCAACATAGCTTACACTACGTTTCCATATCCTAAATAACGGAAACACCGTTTAAATATATTGAAAGCACCGCATACACCGCTTTAATCAATCGTTATTACCATTATTACGCAGTACAAATTGAAGTTGTTGTATTTAGGAGCCTGAATGAGTGATCACTTGGTAGTTTGGTAATTTTTACCCCGAACCTTCATTACAAGGGATGAACATTAGTGGAAGGATTCAAAATAAAAATCGGTACACCGTTTAACATCAATGCATTTTAATCAAAGCATTGAAGATTACCAAATGATTTTTTTACCGGAACTTTTATTTTTGGAAAAGGTTTGGTTCAAAAAATAATATTATTATCTTCTTCAGGAACTTACTTATATTTTTTATACTCTGTACCGAAGGTACAAAGAGATTATATCAAGTTTATTTTTGATTTTTGTCACGCCACCTACCTCCCCTGTAATTTAAAAATAACACGAAGTCTTCCACAATTTTGGATTATGGTTGTTCGAACCTTCTAGACATAAACTCTACGCAATACTTTGTTTTCCGATCAGTTGAATCTACTTACTCTGTGACCCCACACTTTAAAGTTATTAGTTAAAAGAAGAAAAAGAAAAAGATTAAAAAAGTTCAGAATTCCAATGTCTTATCGATAGAACTAAATAATGGTGAAAAAAACATAATTCGAGTTAAAAACAGACATACCTGAGCCAAAGACAGGATTGGGACAAGAATTTTAGAATTGGAAAATCCGTACACATGTTTTTGGGACTTCGTTTTTGGGTTGTTTCCAAAAATTTTAAAATTTGTTCCATGTTTGCTCTCTTGGACAATTTTCGAAGGACATTATTTTCTTCTTTACAATCATACGTAGTGACTCTTCAAGATTTAATTTTGAATAATCTCATTAAGAATTTCTTACGATTTTAAAATTACTTATTATTATTAACCGAACCTTATTTTTGAAAAAAGTGGTCCGGTTCGGGTTCAGGCAGTGGCCATATAATTAGATTCTGGAAGCAGTCCAACAATAGAATAAAACAACGCCTATAAGCTAGGCTAGAGTTCAGCCACCGCCTTTCAACTCAAGACTCGTTTGCGCAAACTGCGTATATTCTGTTTTGGCTTCAGTCTGCTTTTTGCGATCTGCCGACGGAATAGCGTGTACTTTCTTTTTGTTATTCTCTCCGAAGCAAAGCAATTGCTTGAGCGACAGAGTGGCGTCAAAATAACCGCTGGCTTAGAGAAATAACAGAGTGGGCTGTCTGAGCCAAAAGGCCCAAGGACTGCCCTTCGCTGCTTTGGAAAATCTAACCTTTTATAGTGATTTATAGAGCAGAGGTTGGCAATGTTAGCAGAGAAGCTGCCACTGGCGACTTCTTTCAAAAGCTTTTTTTAATCCTTTGATTTTCCACTCGGCCGCTGTAGGTCCAGACAGAGAATAGAAATCTGTTAAGCTTGTTGGTGGAATGTGTTCAACACGTTAACAACTTTATTCTGCAGGCTCCCAAATACTATTGGCGACGTCTCTGCTCCCATTGCCGACCCCTGGTTTAGAACCTTTAAGTAAATACAAATGGTTGGCAATTTCCTCTACCTTTATAGATTTTATTCACAAATAAAAGGCGCGATTTCTCAAGTTTTGTTAGCTTTTGAAAAACGTTGTAGGCCTAGAATAAACTCTTAGCACTTGCTCACCGCTAGATGGCGCCAAAACGGTTGTTGACATTTTATGGTCATTTTGCTCTTGACTTAAGTGTGTGTGTTGGTTTCTTACTTTTTTTTTTTTTTTTGTGCTCTGCCCGGTGCTGCCGTGTTTTTTATTAAAATTTTGTTGTTGTTCTGGTGTTTTTTCTTTACATTTCTAATTTGATTTCGAGAGGTTATCGCGCGCTCTCTTTTGCCTCGTTTTCTATTGTTGTAGGTGCTGCTGCTGTTGCTGTTGTTATTGTTTTTGTTGGCTATCAAAAAGAACTATGCAAATGACTTTATCGCTGCTGCGGCTGCTCTCTGCTCTCACACACAGATTTATAGACGAGCAGCAGACAACAACAAAATGGCCGTCGCTTGCCTTACCTTACCTTACCTACCTGTCGTCGCTCACCTCTCCCACTCCACTCCTTTATTTATGTTTGCTCGCATCATCTTCTGTTGATGCTGCCTGCTGCTGGTTCCTCTTCTGTTGGCATTTCGTTGACCTAAAAAACGTTCAACAGCCACTAACCAAAAAAAAAAAAAAAAAAAAATGGTAGAAGAAAAAACGTTCAAGCCAAACAAAATGCCAGCAGAAGATACCATACAATGTTGTTGTTGTCGCCGGGCGTTTATTAAGATTCGTTTGTTGTTGTTGCAGTTGCAGTTGCAGCTTTCTTACCTGTTCCCCAAAGCAACAACAGCAACAGCAGCAGCTGCTGCTGCTGCTTCAAAGGCATTTAAAAAAGTTGCCTTGTTGTTGTTCGTTTCGGCCTTCAATCTCAGCTTCAACGTGCCAATCTAAAGTGTAATTAAGTTTTTTTTTTGTGCAAAACATCTGCCATTTTTTTCCATATTTTTTTTTGCATTTTTTTCTTGCTTTAGTTTTAAGTGGTCTCGAGGGTTTTTTTTTTTTGGTTGACGCCCTTCCAGGAACTGTCTCATCTACACCAAATATTTGTCTCAGGCATTTTAGTTTGCGGCTGAAGGAAGGAGGACATCAGCAATTGATGCGACTTTTTTTCAAAATTGTTTTGGAAAATGGTAATAAAGTAAGGCTAGGCTTAAGGTCTATCAATAGTGTTTATGAGTGAGGGAACAAAAATGAGTTGCTTTATCAACTGAACAAATGTACAAGTTCTGCTATAATTGCTCTTTTTTGTTCAGTTGTTCAGCTGCTCACTTACTAGTTATTGTGAGTGAGTGAACCAAAATGAGTTCCTCTATCAATTGAACATGTTTTGTTACATTTGCTCTTCTTTGTTCAGTTGTTCAGCTGCTCACTTACTAGTTATTATGAGTGAGTGAGCACAAATGAGTTCCTCTAGCAATTGAACATGTTTTGCTATAATTGCTCTTTTTTTCTCAGTTGTTCAGTTGCTCACTTACTAGTTATTATGAGTTCCTCTATCAATTGAACATGTTTTGCTTTAATTGCTCTTCTTTGTTCAGTTGCTCACTTACTTGTTATTATAAGTGAGTGAACAGAAATGAGTTCCTTTTTGAATTGAACATGTTTTGTAACATTTGCTCTTCTTTGTTCAATTGTTCAGCTGCTCACTTACTAGTTATTATGAGTAAGTGAACACAAATGAGTTCCTCTATCAATTGAACATGTTTTGTTATAATTGCTCTTCTTTGTTCAGTTGTTCAGCTGCTCACTTACTATTTATTATGAGTAAGTGAACATAAATGAGTTCCTCTATCAATTGAACATGTTTTGCTATAATTGCTCTTCTTTGTTCAGTTGTTCAGCTGCTCACTTACTAGTTATTATGAGTGAGTGAACACAAATGAGTTCCTTTATCAATTGAACATGGTTTGCTGTAAAAACTCTTCTTTGTTCAGTTGCTCACTTACTAGTTATTATGAGTGAGTGAACACAAATGAGTTTCTCAATCAATTGAACATGGTTTGCTATAAAAACTCTTCTTTGTTCAGTTGTTCAGCTGCTCACTTACTAGTTATTATGAGTGAGTGAACAAAAATGAGTTCCTCTATCAGTTCAACATGTTTTGCTATAATTGCTCTTCTTTGTTCAGTTGTTCAGCTGCTCACTTACTAGTTATTATGAGTGAGTGAACACAAATGAGTTCCTCTATCAATTGAACATGTTCTTCTATAATTGCTCATCTTTGTTCAGTTGTTCATCTGCTCACTTACTGGTACCTTTTTCTCCACCTGATCTTCAACCTGTATAGCACTTCCTGTTATTAACAAACTTTTCTCTCTTCATTGTTTTTCCATTGTTTTTAATTGGAATTCTGATTTTCATTTTTCATTTTAAGGCAATTGAAAACCTGCAGTCAATCGGTTTTTAGGTATGAGTAAATTGAAATTTGGTACATTTTTTGTTGGTCTCAAAAATTGGTTATCAAACTAACCTGATTTGTTGGGATGGGGCATTTATAGTCGTTTCATCATTTCTCTCTATCTCTCTCTCTTTCTCTGCTTTGACCTCAACTGCCTTTGCCTGTCTGCTTTACACTTCTTCACCTGGATAAGAAAAAAAAAAAAAAAAAACATCTGCCCCAAAAGTAGCAGCCTCATGGTTTTGTTTTTGTTGTTAAACATTTACCTAGGCATTTTTCTCTCATTTGATTTCTCTTTTTTTTTTCGGGCTCTTTTGAGTTGGATTTTAATTTGATTTTGGCTTTTGTAGAATTCTGACTAGCTGGCCGGAAATTGAAGTTTTAATTGTGCAAACCGAATCTCGGGCAATTGCACTATAAATATTTATAATGAGAGCGATAAGATCAGATCAGCAGCTGCAGCAATTGCAGTCGGTTTGCTGTTGTACTGTTGAGTTCTTTGTGGAGCAAAAAAAAAAAAAAAAAGAAAACAAACAAAAGCGCTGCAGTCGACTACAAAATACCTTGTAATCTTGGTTTTGAGATTTATCATTTATTTGATAAAAATATCAAGATATTTAGTATCAATCGGATATATTTTGGTATCCAAATTGATTTCTTCTGTAAAATACCTAGATAATATGTTTGAGTGGGGGCGTGTAATAACATCCGGTGACTAACGCCCACTGTCTTTATGTCACTTTCAAAAGTAACATAACTAGACGGCGAATTTTGCATATTTACAGATTCAATTTGATCCTAGTAGGCCAGGGTAAATAGATTTTTAAAGAACTTTTTGTGATTTGACACATTTACCCTGGCCTACTAGGATTATAACGTATTAAAATAATAATAAAATGTTCAATTCTACAATGGAACGTAATAAAAAAAGTTGCAATTCAAAAAATGTCAAAAATATGCTGGACTTTTACGCCCACTAAGCGAAGCTTGGTTTAATTAGCTAATCAAAGATGTTTGAACAACATGGCCGAGATTGACTTTAGTCTATGAAAACATTTAAGTAATAAAAATAAAAAACTACTAAAAAACATGTTTTAGAAATTCTATAGGAAAGGGAATATGGCGCCGCAGGTTAAAATTTACGACCTAGTGGCATTAGCATTTGAGTGCTTTTCGTCTTTTTTTCGCGAAATCTATTGTTTTCGAAATAAAAATCACTTTATAAAACATGCCTTTCACAATATCTTCCATTTTTGTGTATAAACTCCGGTGCATAACTATAGACGCACACAATTTTTTCAGTTTACGTGTAATTTTCCCCGATTTTAAAAGGGTTTAACCAAGAAAAATACATTTTCGCATATTTTGACCATGTTTTTTGTAATCGGCAACCCAAAATACATAAGCTTGAAAAAGATAAAAGGTGTGAGCTTTGAATGAAATCGTATGAATTTAATCAGAATATTTTCATATTATATTATAAAGCGTTATGTCACCGGGCTTTATTATATCCCCTCGTTTGAGTGTATCACTTCTTTAAAAATATTTTCAAACTTTCATATAGCGAATCTCAAGGGTAAATAAATTGGTCATATGGAATTCTTGAAAAACTGAAAGAAATTGCAGTGTTCTGGAACTGAATTAGTTATATACAATAGAAAGCTATTGAAGTTCATAATAGAGTAGATCGACTTTAGTATCTCTTTAATATGGAATAATTGATGTTATAAAGGATACATTAAAGTATCCGCTTGCTATTAGTTCCTTATGCTACAGCAGTCTCAGTCGCATACAAAATAGTTTTATGCATAACTTCCGTGTTTTTTATCCGATTTTTTTTTTTAATTGCCTGGATTGAAAGATTTTTAATTTAAATAAATGCTTAACATTAGTTCCTTATGCTACAGCAGTCTCAGTCGTATACAAAATAGTTTTATGCATAACTTCCGTGTTTTTTATCCGATTTTTTTTTAAATTGACTGAATTGAAAGATTTTTAATTTAAATTGTTGCAATTGTAAGATGTTTAAATGTAAGAAGAGCCCTAAATATTGACTCGTTAAGGACCTTCCACTTTAAGCGAGACCATGGCACGCAAGGAACTGGGTGGAACATTAAAGGGGATCTTGCTCAACAAAATGGGACAATTAAATTAAAATAAATTGCCGTGATATGGAAAAGTATTCGTTATATAGAAAACTATTGAAGTTAGAAATAGAGTAGTTCAACTGGAGTATCTCTTTTCATATGAAAATATGGTTTATTGTAATAAGGCACGCTTTCAGTAAGACGGTCGCTTGCTTTATGTCACCTGGCGTTATTACATGCCCCCGAAAATTCTGATATTTTAACATTTTACATTAAAGTATTGGCTTGCTATTAGATCGTTATTTTTGTGCCCAAAAAAAAGTTTAATTAATTGTGCATAACTTCCGTGTTTTTTATCCTTTTTTTTTTTAGATTGATATTTAATTCAAGTAAATTTGAAGAGATTTTAAAATGTTGGATCTTTGGGATACAGAAAATTTTTTAGATTGATATTTAATTCAAGTAAATTTGAAGAGATTTTAAAATGTTGGATCTTTGGGATACAGAAAATTCAGTAATATAGGATTGTCTTAAACTTTAAACAAATTGCAGTTTTCTGGGATTGAATAATGCCTAGATGGTTCGAAATTGTTATAGAAAACTATTGAAGTTCTTAAAAGTCTACTTCTTTAGTACTGTACTGCAGTACAGCATTAAAGTATCGTTTTGCTATTAGATATTAATGCTCTTCCGTACTTTTGGTCCGATATTTTCTTTGAATTGTCTGAATTTAATATAAATTTAAAGCGATTTTAAAATGTTGACTCTTTAGAATACCCTCTTTACTCATTTTTAATGGGTGCAGAGTGTATAAAATAAATATGCAGCCTTATCAAAGTTTTGTCATCTGTAGAAAAATGCAAAGTAACCCGCACACACACACACAAACACACAAAGACACCATGTGGACAAGTGTGTGTCGCCTTTTGTTGCCTGGGATGACATTTTCACATGAGCAGCCGCCTCAGGTGGTTGGTTTTTCCTTCTGCTCTGTTTCTGGTGTGAAATATTTTTGCTGCTTCTTCAAATTTTTTTCTTATTGTCTTTTGTTCTGTTTTTTTGTACCCTCCCTGATGTGATGTGCATATTCATATTTCTCTGGTCTCTCTCGTGTAAATGTTATTATTGCCTTCCCGCTGCATCTACTATTACATGGTTTTTTTTTTTTTTTAGTTTTTGTGAAATCTGAGCTTCCTGTTCAATGTCATTTCAGTCTCTGTCTCTCCCCACATTAGCCACTAAGCAAATTGTGCATTTGATGTAATTTAATGAAATTTTATACTCACACTTTGTGTGGTTGTTTTTTCCATTTATTTAGTTGGCTAATCTTTAAATTAAAAGCAACATTTAGTTATAAGCTTGAAGAGGGGATAAAAAAAATTGGTTAAATTGTGGGTAAAGCACAGAAGAATATACAATATATTTTTGATCAGCTTGAAGAGCTGAATTTAAATTTAATTTTCGACTTAAGTTTGAGCTGGACTTTTTTTTGTTTTGAGTGTAGCTGAGGTGTTAGCTTTCTTCTTTACTTTTTTATTTAAACAATTACTTACCTATTTCTCTCTTCTTTTTTTTATCTTTGCAGGTAAGCAAATGATTGGCCTCTAACCTAATCCCACATATATACACATATTGTGTGTGTGTGTGTTTAAAAGTTGTGTGTAAGTTGTGCTTAGGCAAAATCAATTTTGTAAGCAAACTTAAATTGAATCAACAAAGAAAGAAGAGCAATAGCAACAGCAACAGCAGGAGCACGAGCAGCAGCAGCCTGAAGTGCCTGTTTCTTGTTCTTTTTCTTGTCACGCATCACTCGCATCTCCTTCTCCTCCTCCAACTGCCGTTTGCAATTTTGCATTTTAATAATAAAATTTTGCACAGAAAACTGCACACGATGTGGAAAGGAAAGAAAAGAGTGGGACAAAACTGGCATGGCAGCTGGGCAAACTTTCCAAAAACCCAACACAACCTCCTGGATGTATGATTACTTTGTTGATGATGGTAACTTTCTTTTGGCAACATGTTGCCATGTGTTTGCTCCCCCCCCCACAAAGTATGCAATGCATTTTGGCACGTGGCTGCTCGATCATTGCTTATTCTCTCTGCAATTTAGCATATATTTTCTAGTTGTTAAGCACATGTTGTTGCTGGGTTTACCTTCAGCTCAGTTTTATTTCGTTACATTTGTTTGTCTTAATCATTTTTCTGTTTAAGTTTGCAGAAATTTATTCTTCTTTTATTACACAACCAGCCGCAAGAACACATGTTTCAACTTTTGGTGCTCGCCCTTGGCGACTCCCACACGCAAAAAAAAAAAAAAAAAAAAAAAAAATCGCTTTAAATTTTACACCAAATTGAGTTTGTGCAAGAAAGTGTGCAAAAATTTTGCATGCACAATTAAGTTTGCCTCCCCCTTTTATGGCGGTGATTGTTTAAAATATTTTAAGTTGTAAATAATTTTTCTGTAAATTGTTTTCAGTCTATAAAAGTTAAGGTTTGTCAATTTTTTTTTATATAATTCGGCGCATTTTGATTAAATCTTGAGACTGAAATGACTGTAAATGTTCAAGAATTTAAATAATTTTAAAAGTAATTGAATGTTGTAATATTTACTGAATAATCGTAATTTCAAGTTTTAATTACGAATATTTAAAAAGCGTAAACAGGAATTTATTTTTATACCCTTTCAGAGGGTATATTAAAATTGTCACGATGTTTGTAACGCATAAAAGGAGGCATCTCCGACCCCATAAACTATATATATTCTTGATCAGCATGACGAGCTGAGTCGATATAGCCATGTCCGTCTGTCCGTCCGTCTGTTTCTATGCTATCTCCTTCTCAGTTTTTAAGCTATCTTGACCAAACTTTGCAAAAAGTATTTAAATACACATAGGCTGCACATTTATCGGAATCGGCCGGATCGGTTAACTATAGCATATAGCTGCCATAGGATCCATCGGTCTTTAAACTAGTTCTAGTATGGAAAACTTTTTTGCTTTCCATCTTAACGTCACCAATCGTGGTATAGATAAGTTTTATAAGCTTCCACATGATTCTGAAAATATGTACCCAAATCGGATAACTATAGCATATAGCTGTCATAGGAATGATCGGTCAAAAAACTAGTTTTAGTCAAAAAAACTTTTTTGTTTTCCATCGAAGCGTCACCAATCTTAGTATATATTAGTTTTATATGCTTCCACATAATTCTGGAAAAATTTATCAAAATCGGATCACTATAGCATATAGCTGCCATAGGAACGATCGGTCCAAAAACTAGTTGTTCTAGTAAGAAAAATTTTTTTGTTTTCCATCGTAGCGTTTAATGTACATCCATCGATTGAATATTGTTTACTTCATATGAGTTATTTATTCTGACGATTTTCTCGTAATCGGTTTTCAAAGATCTTATATCTTTAATTCTGGAAAAATTGACTCAAAATCAGTGTGATAGCTAACAAAAATCGTCATAATCCAGTTAAATAATAAATCTTTTTAGTTATAAGTCCGTAATCGCTGCACAATATGGCTGTTTATAGCAAATAATAAATATTTGATCGGTATCACTTTTTTGCCGACCCGCGTCCCGCCCTTAAAACACTGGCGCATATTCAAATCGATACCATTTTTCCTAATCAGGTTTCGAGATACCTATTACTCAGAGCATAAAGCTTTCATAAAAATCGTAAAAAAAGCCGACCTCCTGGAGCAGTAGCCTTGCTTAGGTTCAATTTGCAACTAAACCATAAGATATAGGATCTCTGAAACCAGATTCGATTCCGTGAAGCATTTATAAGCAATAACTCATCGCATTTAGCTCCTCTCGGATAATCTTTTCAATCTTGTCATTTTGCCACCAACTTTTTATTATTCTCTTATTAGCATCCGACTTAAACTCAGCTGAAAGCTCTCTTCTGTACTAGTATGCTATAAAATTTTAACATTTTACGATTTTTGTTTCAAAGTTTAGAAATTTGTCAATTCCGACCTGTACTCTGGAACGTCGTCTAAAAAATAGTAAGAAAAACTTTTTGTTTTTTATCGTAGCTCCACCAATTGTGGTATATATTCGTTTTATATGCTTCCACATGATTCTGACAAAATTTATAAAAATCGGATGAATATAGCATATAGCTGCCATAGAAACGGTAGGTCCAATAACTAGTTCTAGTAAGAAAAACTTTTTTGTTTTCCAACGAAGCGTCACCAATCGTGGTTTATATTAGTTTTTATATGCTTCCACATAATTCTGGAAAAATTGATCAAAATCGGATGACTATAGCATATAGCTGCCATAGGAATGATCGGTCCAAAAACTTGTTCTAGTAAGAAAAACTTTTATGTTTTCCATCGTAACGTCACCAATCGTAGTATATATAAGTTTTATAAGCTTCCACATGATTCTGGAAAATTGTATCCAAATCGGATAACTATAGCATATAGCTGCCATAGGAATGATCGGTCAAAAAACTAGTTTTAGTGAGAAAAACTTTTTTGTTTCTTATCGTAGCATCACCAATCGTGGTATTTGTTAGTTTAATATGCTTTCACATAATTCTGGAAAAATTTATCAAAATCGGATGACAATAGCATATAGCTGCCATTGAAATGGTCGGACTAAAAAGTAGTTCTAGTGAGAAAATTTTTTTTGTTTTATAATGAAAAGTACTTAAGATTGCGCGACTTTACAAATTGTCATATATAAAGGGTGGCTGATGAATGCTGCTACCAAAAAATAACGTACAATACTTAAAAAATAAAATCTAAAATCTAGCCCAGTGCAAACGGGGCTTAAAAGTAAGTTTCTTTATATATTTTTTGTTTTAAGTTTTAGCACAATTAGCACATTCAAAAGCCCACAAGCATATGGCAGGCCAATTGCCAAGTTCCTGTTCCATTTCCCTTTCCCTTCTATTCCTTCTTCTGCTGCAGTATTCCCTTTTGCACCTGTTTAAATAGCCAAGTTAGTTGCATAGCTAATTAAGTCAAGTTTATGCAAGAAAGGTAGGGGGGGGCGAACTGTTTCTCTCTCTGTCTCTGTTCGCACATTCTCACCTGGCTGGCCACCTGCAGCGCAAAGGAGGGTCCATCTAATGCTTTGTTGTTTTTTCCACATACACAACTACGTCAGGATGGGGCGGCCTTAAGCCGAACGTTTAATGTGAAGCTAAGCCATTTTAATGGCTAAATGAGCAAGTTTTGCCGTAATGAGAATAATGGGGTTTGAGGTAAAACGAAAGAGCCACAAATGTCACAAATGATGGATATGCTCGCTGTTAATCAATATGGATAGAGAGTTGAGCAGGATGAAAATTCACACACATGCAGTTTTCCCACACAACTGTTGTTTGCTTAATTGCTTTAGTTTCGTTCTGCTTTATTTATTTATCAACTTTAAGTTTAAGCGATTGATTACTTTAAAATTATGTGTGAACTCCAAAAGCCTGAGAACTTTTCAAACTTTTTGTGTTTTTTTTGGGAGGTTGACTGAAACTGACAATAAATAAATTGAAATTGAAATTAAGAGATGCAAAACAAGTTTCTACCAAAAATTTACATATGTCTTGAGATGCTTTTTGCATATCTGATGGATGTGTCTCTTTGTGTGCGTGTGTGTTCGTGCTTAATTTTAATTGAAATTCATTTACATTTAAAGCCAACAATTATGCGCCACATTTTCCCAGGCAAAACAATTTGTAAATGATGCATAAGATAAAGTCCGAAAAACGAATATGCTAAATTTGCATAAATTATAATAACACAAAAAGAGGACAAGCTTAAGTCACCTGTCGCAGACAAATTAGTCAAAAATCTATTACGCACATTGCACAAATAGTTTTGTGGTTCCTTTAAAATGTATGTAATCCTGTAATCGTTGCAAATGTTTAACAGATTGCATAACTTTTCCCTCTAGATAGACAGAGAAACTAAATACTAAACAATACAATCAACAACTTTTGTTAAGCGCATTATTTTCGGAGGAGGAGGAGGAGGAACTCTGACCACCACCAAATGGCAATGGCCTTTGTCTGTCCAAGTTTTGCTCATTGTGCATGAAGTTTACACGCTTTTTGCCTATTATGTGGTGTAACCACACATATGCTTTTGCCTTTGCCTCTTCGAGCAGATGATGATGATGATGAAAACTTAAATGAAAGATGCTCTCAAAATGAAATTGAAAGTTGTCGAGGTGCGGCGAGGCGTGGTCCAAGGGGAGAGACCAATTAGTAGAGCATGTTATACAAGATATTTACACAACAAACTTAATTTTCATTAAAATTTATTACAAATTATTTTTACTTTTAATGAAAAAGCACTTTTCATTTTGCACAAACTCTTCTGAAATGGTTAACTTAAGCCAAAAATGTGGCGTAATGGTAAAGTGTGAAATAAGTTTTTAAGCTTTAAAGAAATTCTTAAAATTCTATTAAGCATTAAATTATAGGTTCCATTCTTGTATGCTCAATTAAAATAAACATTATGAACAGTTTTGCAATATTTCAGCTTTTTCAAGTGATTATATATATCGATAAAGCTATAGACTCAACTTCAGTCAACACTCTGACAGCTCTTTTTATGTCTTCTGAAATATGCGATCATTGATAACATTTCACTGAAAACCATATTTCTTGCACCAATCAGAAAACAAATCAAAGGAACTAAATATTAATTGCTTTCTATTTCAAAACGATTAGAATTTATAACTGGTTCGGTTTAATATTTTAAAGAGGTCTTACACCACTGGTACATTTTTTTCCGACATATATCCCGTCAAGGTATTGCTAGTGTGACCAGATTTAAATAAGATAATTCCGAAAATTAGATTTTCGTGATATTTTTCAATTAACTGGGTGTTGGTCACACTACACGATTAGCTATGTTTTGTTTTGAAAAATATCGGCAAATTCTCGCCAATCCCTGCTGACTAACAACTACTTTGGAAAAATTGCTACGACTATATTATCGATTAATTATGAAAATTGTTTTGATATGCTATACACAAAGCAAATGCAATGGCGACTATTCATATTGCATTACCAAACTTAGCTTCGACTTTTTGTAATTTTTTTCGCATTTAAAGCAGTATGTTATTAATTTACTATACTGTAAAGGTAGAAGAAGGGCAACGTAAAATGATATCAAGAATGTTTCGTCTGCTGTTCAAAGTAAAATGAGGTCCACAGCCTATTAACATAGGTTCCATTAATGTGCTGTTAAAGCAACTTACTTTAGCATGTCTGGGCAAAATTAACTTCTGCTTCTTCTTTCTACAATTTTTGAATGAAACTTCTTGTGACTTTACAGGTCCGTTAAGGGCTTTTAGACAGAAAAATGCTTCACCATATTCTTCGAAAATCGATCTTTGAATATAAACTTTAAGAAAGTCGAAACAAATTCTTATACATACTTTTAAGTTGAAAATTTTAAATTGAAAACTCTTAAGACCTAAACTCAAATGAAATCAAAATTAAGTTAGGGACAATTCTTCATATGAACAGAAAAAAATTTTGAAACGCAAGCTGAATGATTTTTGAAGAACTTCCTTATTTGTATGAAGTATTGAGCCGAAATAAATTTAGATCGTCCCAAATTGTTCCTCATCAATTTTTTTTTTTCAAATTGTAAAGAAATTAATTTTGAAACATATCAATAAATTGTTCACAATTTTTAAATTATATTATGTATTTTGTTCATCTGCCTTTAACCCAGTACTGGTTTGCTAAAGAGTGACTATGGTTCGGTTAAGTGTGACCATATTCTGTAAACATAAAAATACTAGCGGACAAAAAATACATTCAACGCGCTTTTGTATTGAGTAACCATGATTTTTATAGATAATAATGAAACATATAAAAATTTTAAGCATCATACATACATTCGTGTACTTAATATTTTAATAGCTTTCTATAAAAGAAGGTTTTAGAAAAAACTATTTTAGGATCCGCTGATATTACAGGATCGTTCAGCGCCCTTTCTAGTCCATATCCATATAAAATCTTCTTCATATAAAATCTTTATTTTTTTACTTGATAGAAACGATTTGTTGAAAAATAATTCCTATTGAGGAACACCTTATTTTTATACACTTGAAAAGTGTATATAATTTTGCCAGAGTTTGTAACCATAGAAATATTCATTTCCGACCCCATAAACATATAATTCTTGATCAGGACGACGGCCGAGTTATTTCGGTCCCGTCTCTTCTCTCTTCGTCTGTTTCTACGAACTAGTCCTCAGTTTTAAAGCTATCGAGCTGAATTTTGTCGGAACCGGCCATCGATACTATATCATATAGCTTTCATAGGAACGATCGGTCCAAAAATTAGTTCTAGTGAGAAAAACTTTTTGTTTTCATCGTAGCGTCACTATCTGGTTTTTTAGTTTTATATATTTCTACACAATTTGAAAATTTATCAAAATCGGATGACTATAGCATATACGCCATATAAACGGTCGTTCAAACTAGATCTAGTGAGAAAACTCTTGTTTCATTTAGCATCACCATCGTTTTATTAGTTTTATATGCTTTCACATAATTCTGAATTTATCAATCACTATGTATAGCGCTAAAGGGTCGGTCAAAACAACTCTATAAAAACTTTTTGTTTTCTATCGTAGCGTCCCCAATCTTGGATAGTTTTTAAGCTTTCACTAATTTTGAATATCACGACTATTATAGGATAGACCATCGGTCGGAAAATGTTTTTACTAGAAAGTTTTTTATGTAGAAATTTTTATTATCAACGATTTAAAATTTTTAAATATCGAACATATCTAATTCCGGTTAAATCGTTATAAGTTTTTCAAGTGTATTAAAACCGGCACAGTCGGTTAGCTTTGCTCTCGTTTTTCAATGATAGCGTTCTTAAATTTAGCAATAATGAATATTATACTCTGTCAAAATCGGATAACTATATCCCATAGCTGTCATAGAACCGTTCGGGTAGAAAATAAGTTTTAGTAAGAAAATGCTTTTTGTTTTCTATTAAAGTGTTCTTTAACTCCTTATTATATGCTTTCAAATAGTTGTACAAAACTTGGTCAAAATCGGATGACTATAACTTATATCTACCATAAATCCGATCGGGTAAGAAATGGATTTTAGTGATAAAATCATTTTTAATTTCCATTCAAAAACTCACTAGGAATTATAAATATTATATGTTGTCAAAGTTCTGCTTCATTGTTACTAGAACAATGTGGGTAAAATCGGATGACTTTATTCTATAGCTGTGATAGAACCGAACGGGTAGAAAATGGGTTTTACTGAGAAAAATATTTTTGTTTTCTATGATAAACTGGTTATCGGTAATTAAATGATTTCAAACAGATTTGCAAATTTTCGAAAATCGGGAGACTATATCCTATAATTGCCATATAACCGATCAGTCGAAAATGTGACTTACAGAGGAAACTTAATTGTTTTTGATAGCAACGTGCTTAAATTTGAAAGTGGACAATCAGATTCGTAATGTTTTTGAATTTAAATCTGACTTCTATATCCTATATATATTCTATCGGTTAAATAAGTTGGAGCGAGCTTTTGGAAGTGTTTTAAAACATCAAAGTTAGCATTGCCTTCGCATTACTTTTGAACTAATTGTTAAAAATTTGCGAATATTTCCTTAAAAATGTTGTCTAACTTTTCCCATTTAAAAAAAATTAAATTTAAAGAAAGTTTTACTGTGATTTGATGTGCTTAAATTTTGGCTACTCCATCCTTGTTTTTGCACTTTCAAAACATTAACTAAAAACGTCCTTTTAGTCACTTCAATTTTAGCTTAAAACTAACTCAAAACTAACAACTTTGAAATATGAAATTTTTTTTATATTGCGTATACGCAACGTTGACTTGCTTTGTTTTACAAATCTCTGCCGCTCCCTCTCCTCTCTCACTCTCTCTCTGTTTTCTGCTTTTTGCATAGTTTTCAGCGTTTTTATGATGATTTTTAGTATTATTGCATTGCAATTTTAAATGGCAAACATTTTGTTGCTGTCAAGTTTTTCCCTTATATATATATATTTTGTTATTTTTTTTTTTTCGCTCTTTTGGTTTGCTGACTTTTATTATATGTATATTTTAATGCAAAATGGGAAAAATTACTTTCATTTTCTCGGAATTGGTTTTACAAGAGAGCAAGAAGCAAAAGTTGAGGAAAAACAAGCAGCGCACAAAACTTTTTGTTGAGTGAAAAATGCAACAGAGTCGTAGTCGTCGTAGTCCACCGCCCTGCTCTTCCTGTTGCATTACAACTTCTCTCAGCTGGGACGTTGTTGATCCTCTTGTGCAATATATGTAACGCAAAAGTTTTTAATTTAGCGCCAACTTAGCGCAAAGCAACTGGAAGAAAAATGACGGCCCAAGCAGAGGGCTGAAATATGCTTTAAAAAATAATCAACTCTTACTGAGATTGTGCCGGCGGGATTGAAGAGGAGGGTCAGAGGAAACGTTACCCGAATTGCTTTTCTTTGCAAAAAAAAAAAAAAAAGTTCTCTATGTGCGCCAATTATGATGACTTTCTAGCCGCATTTGGTTGCATTTCAGGCGTAAATCTTGCCAGGAAATAGACAAACCAACACCAACATTAACAGGAACAACAACAGCAACTAAAGCTTAAGCCAACATCAGCTGACAGACAACCAAAGAGCGTAGGCAAGAGCTTAGCCTCAACACATGATGACGATGATGATGATGATGATGCCGGAGAGTATGAAATGCCAGCTTAGGACGCACTGAAGCAAGGTGAAGCCCGTTGCTGAGGTAACGAATTAAGTCTTTGGTCTCGACAAAAGAGTTGAGTGAAAAACAGTGGAAAATTTATATATATTATTTCCTGACGGGCCTTGCTTAACACTTCCGCGGATGAGAAATCCTTGTGTACCTTGAAATAGCAATATAGACAACCTGCTGGTTCGTTGTTTATAAAAATAACTTTTAAATTGAATTTTATTTAGTTTAGTTTAAAGGTGCCCACTAAAAGCATATGGAAGAGCAAAAAATCGGTCAAAGTCAAATTTGACTCGCTCTGGACAACCAATTTGTTGATGTTCCAAAGAGAAAGGATACCAAAATTTGGTTGTTGTTATTGTTTATGGCTCTCGCGTATGCCGCGAGCTCTGTCTGTGAATTCGTATGCTCGCGCTATAGTGGCAAGTTAAGCAACAATACAAGAGCACTAAGAGTATAGACGTGAGACATCTCGGGTCCCATCCAAAAATATTCAAATCTGTGTGTTCTTGCTTCACTTTCTCAGAAGTGTTGGGCAAGGACTTCTAGAGATGAAGGCGGGAGCCTTTTAAAATATCTGTATAGTCGAACAGTTTGCTTCGTTAAGTTCGGTTTCAAAAAGAAGAATTATTAAAAAAAACGTCAAGCCACGCTATGTTTGGCACCTCTTCAATTCTTCCCTAAAAAGAAAAACTTTATAAAAAGAATAGAAAATTCATCGGTAAATGCAGATTTGCAAATATTAAAAAATATTACAACAAATCAACTCTTCTTAGAAAAACCTTCTACACAAAGTGACAAAGCAATAACGGGGAAAAAAAGGTGTTTTCCATTACCCTGTCATTGCAAGTCTAGTGCTTTATAAAAGCCTCTCTCTTAAGTGATTTGTCCGCTTTACACTGCTTCCACTTGCTAAGCCCCAAATTCCTATCTCTCCTTTTTTATTTTATTTTTTTCAAACATTTAACAACTCCTTGGACAACCATTTGTCAAGTTTTGGTAGAATGCCATGCCCATTGACTTTCTCTGGGGTCAACATGCACACGCTCGCTGCTTATCGCTAATGGTTCAATAAACTTAGTTTATGGCGTGACATCTTTCACGCAAATGTATTTTTGGGTCTATCTCAGTTACCTTTATCCCAAAGCTGACCACTTGCTGGTGCTGGGCGACGGCTATTAATATTATCTATATAGCCTCTCCTTGCGCGCTTTTAGAAAAGTGCTTCAATAAATTAAAACAAAATACAAGTTAGGAAACGAGCACGAAAATTAGAACTCGACACCAAAAAAAAAAAAAAAAAACAGGAGAGGAAAGGAAAAACAACACCCAATACCTCCCGCTGTTCTCTGACACTCAATAAAGCAGACATAGACACATAGAATGAGGGAGATAGATAGAGAGAGAGGGAAAAGTGGAGCAACTGCATGACAACATTTTGTTGTTGTCGCTTTTGGCAGCTTTTGCGACAATAAATTTTCCAACTGTGTTTTTTCCACTGCTTGTTGTAGTTGTGCGTCAAGTGACCCACATAATGTTTTTTTTTTTTTCTTGTTTTTGGGCGTAGGGCAGGGATTTGACAAGGGTTAAAGAACAACAACCGCAAAAGCAACAACATTACAAAATAAAAAGTTGCATTTGACCCAAAACTAAACCAAGTTGGTCCAGGACTAAAGTCAGGCTTTGCCCATTTTATTTTTTGAGTGGACAATGAAAAGTTTTTTTTTTGTTTTTGTTTTTAGGTAGGAAAGACTTCAGTTCCACTAACTGCAAGAGTGATTTCGCCAAACATTCAACTTAATTCAGGCATAATTTTAAGCGAAAGAGTCAACTTGGCAAAGGTAAATTATCACCACTAACGGCGTGCTGTAATTCTATCTTCACGCGTCATGCGTAACTTTAGCTATTTTATCATTACGCGTCATGCGTAACTTCAGCTATTTTATCATCACGCGCCGTGCGTAATTTAGCTATTTTATCATCACGCGTTATGCATAACTTTAGAATTTTTATTATCACGCGTCATGCGCAACTTTAGCTATTTTATCATCACGCATCATGCGAAACTTTAGCTATTTTATCATCAAGCGTAACTTTAGCTATTTTGATTATCACGCGTCATGCGTAACTTCAGCTATTTTATAATCACGCGTCATGCGTAACTTAAGCTTTTTTTATCGTCACGCGTCATGCTATTAAGTTAAAATTTAGATATTTGTTAGAAGATTAATTTATATATAGTTCATTCATAAAAATTTATTGAACGTTATACCTTTATCTAAAGTTACGCGTGACGCGTGATTCAAAAAAATATCTAAATGTTTCTTTCTTAAAAAGATTCGTGTATATTTCTAATTTCTAGAACTACGCGTGACGCATGATCAAAGATTATTTATCTTGTTCTCAATTCCATATCTCCTCAATGTTGTGTTTCAAAACCAGGATTGTACTAGAAGCAGCTCGTTAATTGAACGTACTCCCATTTTCAATGATACACGATTAGTTTTTTGATTTGATCTTTGTATGTTGGCTTAAAAGGGCTTAAAGCTTTTGATCGATAAGCTTAATCATATCGCATTTTGGGAAAAGCTGAGCGAGCAGGCTCGTGTACGCTCGTTGCAGATCTCTGGTAGTTATAAAAGAGGTCCAAAGCTTATTAACAATTATGTTGATCGAAGTTAAGGGAAATATTGGATACATTCTCAGCAACATATTCAATTCCAACACATCTGAAATTAACTTAATATACAATCCAATATATTAGGAATCTTTGTGCGGTCCATGAACCCAATCTTTAGCTTTAAAAAGTATTGAACCTTATACAGGTTTTTACAGTTTTGCAGTCTTGGTTTAAAACTATTATTATTCCAAAACCAACTTTAGGTCTTTGATTTGAAGAGATTTAAAAAGACAACTCATTCTTCATCCTTTGTGGAATTCCTTGGCACCCTGAATTAATTCACAATCTGCTCTTACCTACTGATTGATCCAGCTTTTGGTACCCCCTATCAGGCCACACCCATTTCTGATGACATATTCTCCTCCTTCTTCTTCTCCAGGCAGCTGCAAATTTTGTTATGCAATTTGCACAAATCGAGAGGCTGGTTACCACCACTTCCTTTTTGCTGCCAGCTCTCCATTCCATTCTTTGTCTCCATGGGACTGACTCTGACTCTTTTGCGCTGTGTGGAAAATGCAATTGTTTGCCAGGTGAACGGCAAACCAACCAAGTTGCATGAGTAACAAGCGTATAATTTCAAGCTCGTTGCAAGGGGGGACCCCCCACACACACACACACACACACATGGGTTTGCTTTGTGGCCGTCAGACCAACTGCCAAGTGCCAGACTCAACTTGAGAGCCGCGAAAATTTATGAAAATGTTAACAAAACATGCGGGCAAACCGTGAGAGGGGGGAAGGGACAGCCAGCAGAAATTAAATTCGCGCCACAAACACGTCAAAAAAAAAAAACAGAAAAAAAAGGAAAAAACTTTACACTAAGCTCTGGCACAAAACCACAAAACAAATGAATGGACAACATAGTTTATAAAACAGAGCAGAGAAAGAGTAAAAAGAGGGAAGAATGCAGTGGCAGCTCAACGGGACAGATATTTTTAGTGTCATTTCTTAGAGAAGGGAACAGCTGTTGAACCATTCAAAGCTGCTAAGTCCTTGTCTCGACCCAAATCAACAAAAGAGTAGAGGACGACTCAATCTCTTTGTGCTTGCAGAATTTTCATATTTTTTTTTTTTTTTATTTATATTTTTCATAGCATACTTTGCGGCTGGGCATGACCGCATGAAATATGATAATTCATTACACGAGCAACAGCAAAAAGAATATATATATAAAAAAAGAAAAGAAAAAGACACTCACTCAATTGTATCTTATGCAAATTGCCAGTGATTTTTCCTTTTCCGGTTTCCTGTGTGCTTAGAATGATGCGGCTCCTTTTGTGACCGCCAAAGCATAAAGAAGGGAGGAAACTCAACAGGAAGGCAGGCTCTAACATGTGTATGCAAAGGAGCAAAAAAAAAAAAAAACAACAAAAAAAATAAACATTTTTTTTTTTGTTGATTTTGCATTTTCAAAATGTAAGAAAAACATGCGAAATGTAATGCAAATTTTAATTGAGAAAAAAAATATATATACCCAAATTATGTAGCCTCAAAAACAAGAAACATAAATACAAAAATGTTGATAATTTTATTTGTTTAGTATATTTAATGATTTATACACACGCAAACATACACATGTCTAAACAGATGTGCAGGGTCATAGAAATTGTACACATGGGCATATGAAATATCTTGAAATATATTTTCTCTGTAAAGAAAAATGTTTTTCTTCTACTTTTAGCAGTTTAATGTGTATATTTGTCTTTTTAAAGTGTTTTCCATATTAAAGTTTATAACAAGTTTATACTGAAATAAAGGTGTTAAAATAGCAATGTTAAATTTGGTATTAAAATTTGTCGTTAGTTAAATTTTGTATTGATTTTAAAGCCAAAAGATTGGAGAAGCTCGACTTGGCCGGGGCTGTAACAGCCAGATTTACATTTACATTGAGCAATATTTTAACCGAGTTGACATGCTTTTTAATTCACCCTCTTGATTGTGGGTGATTGTTACTACGTTTATGCTCAATTAAAAAAAAAATCATGATTTGTGCCCTTCAAAGTATGCTATGTTTATGAATTTAAATAATCAAGGAAAATATTTATTTATTTATATTTGAGGGGCAAAAAATCATGATTTTTTAATAGCATAAACGTAGTAAAAGTGAGCACAAAAGTAAGCGGTACGAAAACTTAAAAACAGACATACGAAAGCTACAACAACAAAGCGCTCAGTTTTCGGTAAATGTGGCCTCTGTCGGCGTTAAAATTGTTGCTGTTCGGCTCGCGAGCCACTGATTTTTGATTGTTTGATGGTTTCTATCTAATTTTTTTGGTAGGTCGAAAACAGGAAGCTTTTCAGTTTTGCCGGAGCCATCATTTCTAGTTATTCTTAAAATATAATTTTAAATTTT